>BGZK01001406.1:0-158118 GCA_005406025.1 Eumeta japonica
CGATTCAAAATATCTTTATTTCCAGGTTACAAAATAACACTTGAAATACGTCATCATTTTTGTGAATTTACACTTTACTGCTCGTTCGGAAGGCAGTTTTCCTCAAGAAAAACGAGCAAGAAACTTAAGGGTAGCTCTTTTCTAATTTGCACATACATAGTCAAAACAAATACAAAACAAATTAGAATGACACAGCCCGGTAAGAGGTCGAGCCGCTTATGTCCATTGATTTTTCTTCTAAATATTCAGAAATTGCATAGTACCCTTTTTACTGAGTGATTGTTTAATAACACTCTTAAATTTATGTAGGGTAAATCTTGTATATCTACAGGAACCTTATTGAATAGGCGCACACAGAGCCCCTCTGAATGAATTTGAGACTTTACTTAGTCGACTAACATGTCAATTCAGTTTATTTTTATTTCTGGTATTGAGATTATGTCGACTACTATTTCTTTTAAACATTTCTAAATTTTTTTACATATAATAAATTTTCATAAATGAATTGAGATGCCAGGGTTAAAATTCCAATTTCCTTAAACTTATTTCTATGGGATGTACGAGGTCCGAGCTTGTAAATTGCGCGAACGGCCCGCTTCTGCAACACGAAAATTTTCTGAATATCGGCGTTTCCCCAGAGCAAGATACCATACGACATTAGACTATGGAAACAGCCAAAATAAACCAATCTGGCAGTTTCGACATCCGATAAATTTCTCATTTTTTGAGCATAGGCGGCAGAGCTAAGCCTTTTCGCCAACTTACTTATATGAGGACCCCATTGAAGCCTGTCATCTAAAGTAATTCCTAAGAACACTGTAGAATTAACAAACTCCAATTCTTTGTTACGTACTGAAATAGTTCCAGATCCATGTCTTACATTTGGAAGTGAGAATTTATACATTTTGTTTTCATTTCATTAAGAAGTAAGTTATTTGCAGTAAACCATTTCTACCTTAGAGATAGCATTGTTCACATCGTCGTAGGCTGTTGTCTTTAACTTTGAATAACAAAAAGTATCATCTGCAAACAATACTATCTCATGAGCATCCTTAACAAGAAGCAAATCATTTATGTAGACTAAAAGAGAAAGGGACCAAGAATTGATCCCTGCACACCCATGTGAACTATGGATCCAGACGATTTCTTACCATTGACATCAACCCTCTGAACCCTGTTACTCAAATACGACTTCAGAAGGTCGAGTGCCCGGCCTGTTACTCCATAGTGACGTAGTTTCCCGATCAGAGTTTCATGATGAACACATCAAAAGCCTTGGAGAGATCGCAAAATATGCTAATTGCATCTCGCGAATCCTCCCAGGCTCCAAAAATATGTTGCACAAGCTCAACGCCAGCATCGATTGTTGAGCGACCCCGAGTAAAACCGAATTGTTTATTTGACATTAATTTATTGGTATAAAATGTGCTAACAACTGCTTTAGGATTAATTTTTCGAATATTTTGCTAAGTGACGGTAGTATAGATATGGGTCTAAAGTTATTGGGACTTGATGCACTACCGCCTTTAAATAATGGAATTACTTTACTATCTTTCATCAAATCAAACACACCATCATCTAAACACTTATTAAAGATAAACGCCAAATGCGGCGCAATATAATCTATAATTGAGTTTACAATTATAATAGAAAGACCATGAATGTCAGCAGTTCTTCATGTCTAGATTTAAACGTTTTGATAACTTCTTCAGAACTAACATGTTTAAATTTAAATTCCAAATTAATATCACAAATCGAACTATTATTCCTCAGTAATGATTCGGCAAGAGCGAGATGAGTTAAGAGAACTCGTAGTGAAAACAGGAATGTCAGTAAAGAACGTTTCAAAGGCCTTAGCAACCTCCGTGTCTTCATTCAAGGTTTTGTCATCTAACTTAAGTTTAAAGTCAATAACTCGGCTCCTAATTTTTCCAGTCTCGTTCTTTATGACACCCAAGTCGTTTTCATAACATTATTACTGTTTTTATTTTACTATTTATGTGTTTGGCTTTAGCCGCGATGCAAACACGTTTAAAAATTTTTGAGTATTTTGTTATATATTTGGCAAAACTCGCTATTATTAAAAGTCCTCTGTCATAAAGCTCATACAGTCTTCTTCTACTTTTATAAATTCCCACTGTTGCCCAATCGCTAAATGACAATTTTTATTTATTTTAACATTTTTCACTTTAAATACATTATCATATTCCATTTTTTATCATGTTAAACATTAAATTATACATCTTATTGGAATCATCACAGCACTGAAACTCGGAACTCTCCGTATGATATTTTCTAAATTGAATAAGGCGCTTTTCGTTCACCGGCACAAATTATTTTCTTTTAAGATTTTTGTCAACCGATATTCCAAAGACACAAATTGACCGCTGTGGTCTGATTTTAAATTTCGAATAATAAATTTCTCCTGTGGTTCAATATTTGTATAGATGTTGTCGATACAAGTTTCACAGGTAGAAGATATCCTCGTCGGAACTAAAAGAGATTAGACAGATTATAACAGCCGAAAACTCCAAAATTTCACCGCCGCGATTACTGGCATCAAGTAAATCTACATTAAAGTCTCCACATATTGCTATTTGTTTACTTTATCACTAATTTTACATAAAGCTTGATCCATTACAGACTCAAATAATTCATAGGAGGAATGAGGGGTCTGTACGCTCATTACAACTAGCCGCTCGAGCTCCACACAGGCTATTTCAATAACTCGCTCAACAGAAAGGCTCACAATATCCTTTCTTTCCTTAAACTTTAAATTATTCCTTATTAATATTAAGGATCCGCCACGTATTGATCTCTCTGCTGAAGGAGCTAGCAACCTGGTGATTGACAAAACCAAATTGAGCTGGTAGTTCCTGAGCCAATGTTCCGTAATACATAAAATATCGATATTAGCATAGCTCATAAATAGTTCAATCTCCAGCTCTTATTTTGCATACCTTGAATATTTTGATGCACCAGGTTGAGAATACATTGATCTTTATTATTGTTTTACATATGCTATTATTTACATTTGTATATGCTGCCCTAATTTTATGCGACATAATGCTTGAGCCACTCTCTGTTATCTTATCATTAGTGTTAATGTTATTTGAAACTAATTGTGTAAATTATTACGAGAGAACCCTGTTTGCTCTTATTTACTGAATTAAGTGAATCAGGTTTCTCTTTGTCGTAGCTGCCCGTTTAAACTGTAGAACTCTGCTCAATATCAGATCCCACAGATTCAAGCGAGCCACAGTCGTTCTTAGAACTAAGTCCCTGGTATTATATAATATAGCAGAACGTATATTAAAGGCTAATAATTTAGCCAAATGTCGCTTAAAATAATTTGATAGGAACATCCTATCCTTTGTCAAAATAATATTATAATTAAATTTATTTATGTCGAAAAAATACATATTTGCATCACTATGACGCCATGTCATGTTGTACATTAAAATATTCAATTTATGGCATGGTTAAGTTGCTTCTCCGTTAATCCACTAGCAAACGGAAAAGCACACAAAAATAATTTGATACTATTTTGATTGGACCACTTAAGAGGCGGGTAAACCCAACAATAATTTCTTTTAAACCAAAACAATTTCCAACTAATATAATTATTGTTGTGTTTTTGTTATGTGTATGATTTAAAATTTTGTTAAGAATGTTATTATATGAAGCACCAGGCATGCAAATATTCGTTACCCGGTGATTCATATAACCGCTCAACATGGGGCCCAATCCGATACCTAATTCGTCGGAATAAATTACTGTCTCGTTCTCATAGTTTATAACGGTGTGGAGTGCACTGGTCACACTTTCAGGTATGCTTGCATTTTTGTTGTTAAGAGCAATACTCTGCTCGGTTTTTTTATTGGAAGCTGTGCAATCCAAACCATCATCCGACATGTCGCTATTTAATTTAATATCTAAAGTGTAATTAAAATTGCGCGCTCAATCCAAGGGCATAATTCTGCTAGACTATTTTGTAAGCGACCCATTTGGTCCTGCAGACTTTGACACTCAGAATCTCTTTCAGATAATTTTGTTTCATAATTATTTATAGATTTGAGTAAATCTATATTTTGCTTTTTGTAATTAATTTTTGTGACTCAAGTTTAATTGTTCAATCATTTTTTGGAACGTCTGATAAACTTGTTCAATTTAAAAGTTCTTAATTTTTTACTACTACTTGAGTAAAAGAAATATTGCTTCCGATTATCAAGTCGTGCAGTACTGTCCAGCAACGAATCACTCAATCTAACGGTTCATTCACTCTGCAGAGATCCAATTCATGCTGCAATTTGTCCATATTTATATTACATGTATGCTCCTTGAAGCACTTGAATCTGCAGCAGTGACTGCTCGTAGTGATTCCGACAGTCGTCCATTTCGCTCATCAAAACTCGCAAGCGGTCGCGCTGATCAGTTTAGATCATTACATTTTACATCCATTTCGGCTAATTCGCCTTTAACTTTGTATTCATGAATATAACTGATCTGATTTCCGTTTCGTGACCATCGCGCTCGCTTATTAGGCAATCACACATTTCTTTGACGCCTTGAGTTCAAGGAGTGCAGCCTTCATTTTAGCTCTAAATCACGGATTATTGAAGGTCTACGACTCATGATCAAACAAAGTGAATGAACCCGAACGATAAATTACACGTAATTAATTGACACAGGTATTTAGGTAATATTACTGAATGCCCACAAAATTAGAGTAATAGATTTAACAACAGTAACTTACAAAATTAAATAAATAATGAAAGAAAAACAAATAATAAAAAAAAAGAAAAATAATAATAACTAAAGTAAAACTAGATAAAAACAAAGTGAGAAAAAAAAACGCATAAAATAAATTGCGCTAATGTTGGGATTCGAACCCGGGCCACCTTGATAAATGCGTCGTCATATTGGCGATGCAAAGATTATGCGCACGCCTCTAGTGGCGACATTTAGAAGCTGTCTAAGAACGACACTTTGTTTGTTTATTTGTTGAGGTTATGTTTAGATTATTCAGATGGATCACGATTATATACGGAAACCTTTTGCTAATAAAAGCAGAAATACGAAATATTGTTGCGTTCCTCAATGTAGTACTTATGGAGATATTGGGATAAGTTTTCATTTATTCCCAAAAGACAAAATTATGAAGAAAAATGGAAGACTGTTTTAAGAATAAGTGCCAATTTCACCACCAATGAGAGTTTGTTCTCTATCATTTTCAAGCTTCAAACTTTTCCAAACAGTAAGTATAATTATTTTATTGTACATAAATTATATGTATATGTATTTCATAAGTTATTCATTTAGTTTACGCTAAGGCCAGTTTCTCGTCAGATAACGAGATTTATTGTTCCAGATTCTAAAAGGCAGAAGTTGTTTCCTTATGTCGTACCGTCTCAGAATATTCCTAAAAGAAGTTCCGATAAAGAAGTACCATTAGCCCAAAAAATAAAATCAATTGCTCGAGAAAATGGGGCTGATATTAGACACAGGAAAATAGTGGAATCAAATAAAGAGCTTGGACTTGCTATTGAGAATGAAGAAACTAAATTTGAGGACAATAATATAACTGATAATAACAGTCATGTCATGACTTCATCGACACAAGTCAATTTAGTGGATTACAGAAATTATCGTCCTGAGAAGATTGATTATAGCTGATATTCTTTGTGACAAAGAACCTTTGGAAAAGTGCACTCAAATAAATTTTCTTCCTATGTGGGAAGACGATAGATCAGCTTTTAAAGCAATTATCCCTCTCAGATTTACTCAGTAGTGATATGTATTTATTTACTTTTACGGGTATTCATTCAATAGAACTTTTAGAAACATTGGTGACTTGTGTTAGTGAATTGCCTTAGATGCTCCAACAAATAAGAAAATGTTATCTGTAAGAGACAGAGTTATTTTGACAATGGTAAAATTAAACAAAATATGTCATTTAGAGCCATTGGTGTTTTGTTTGGTATAAACAGGCAGACATGTTCTAATTATTTTAATATGTGCCCCATGCTGAGTAGAGTACTCAAAGTTGTTATTCCTTGGCCTGATATTGAAATGATACAGTAACCTACCTAAATCATTTCCAAAATATAAAAATACAAGAATAATATTAGACTGTGCTGAAACTGTGATTGAAAATGTAAATGTTTAAAATGTAGAATATTGACATACCTCAATATAAAAACAATACAGCGAAGTTTAATATTGGAATAACTCCTTCTGGCCTTATAACTGAAATAAGTGCATCTTATGGTGGTAGAGCATCAGATAAACATATTGTAAATGAATCAGGAATCTTAAATAAATGCGAGTTTAATGATGGAGTGATGGTGGATAAAGGATACAGGATTGAATCCGAGTGTAATGAAGTTAGTTAGGATATTAATTGAATAGTTAGTACAAATAACATTTGAATAAATATGCAATGTATTTACATATTAATGTTCTTGTTACAGCGTCTGCTTCAGCTTGTTAGGCCTCCTTTCTTGAGTCAGAAAAAGCAGATGACCAAAGAAGATGCAACCGCACTGCAGAGATTGCACGGGCAAGAATACATGTTGAGAGAGTGATACAGAGATTACGACAATATAAACTTCTATGTGGATTACCATGGTCACTGGCGCCTTATTTTGATGATATATAATTATTGTTGGTGGTCTTACAAATTTGGGTCCACCATTATTCACATTGATAAATTTATGTAGTTATTGAAAATTATACCTAAAAGCGAAACAAGGGAAGCTTATGAATCGGAAGGGTATTGTAAGAGTGGCAATAAATTTTACAGTGAATAAATAATTTAGTACACAGAGTTGTATTTATTTTATTCAAATTCAGTCATAATTTGATCCATACTCGTTAACTATTCTAGGAAGAAATTTCAAAATAAACATTAACAAGACATACACAAATTTCCAAAATATGATTTTCATCAAATGAAACTCTTCTTACAGCTAAATCCTTTCTATTTCAGAGTAAACTAAATAATCGCATTCTGTAATACCTGACAATAACATACCTACTTGCATTTGCGTATAATGCTGAGTATTTTTTCAAATTTTGATTTTTATCTAATATAGGAATTGCATTCATTTCTATAAGTTCATCTGCAGTTAAACGAGTTCCTTCCTTTAATGTCTTAATCTCAATATTTCTGAGAAAATTTCCATCTTTATCCATGGCAGTACCGTCAGACTTGCAGAAAGCCATGGTAATTCTGGTCGAACCAGCAATCCAGACTCTAAAATCATGCAGCTATAATGCTCTGCATATAAATCTTTTGCATTCTTCACAACGAAGGCTCTGATAGTATCTTCATTCCCAAGGAAATTACAGTGAAAAACCTCTTGATATCTTTTATCCCAATCAGCATTTTTATTAGAATAATAAGTAAACTGGGCTCTCGCTTTGGAGGCTGTTAGTCTTACTTTTCTAGCTTTATGCCAAGAAGGAGTACCCTGCTCAGCATTGATTATTTCTGTACTTTGGTCTAATGATACAGCTACATATCTGTTGTAAAATTCAAATTCATTTACTTCACATGTCTTCAACTTTTCTTCAGTCAGTTTTCTTAATACATTCATTATCCGCCACGAATTAAAAGTCAATAGTTTTTCAGGAAATTTTGTCTTGTCTACACTTTTACTAACTACCTTTTCACCATAATCAACAACTCCATCACCTCTTCGCATTAGACTTGTAAATAAAGAATATTCACTGTTTGGTGTGCCTAAAATAAACAATATAATTATGTAACTGTACATTCAATCTGCAAATATAATATTTTTTATCAAATTGATGTTTTCCAGGTGCCATATACTCTTATGCTTTACAAGTACTTTGCATTAACTTCATTCTCCAACGACTTTCCATCTCTTCAGTAACTTCTGGCATTGTTTTCACATAGATGTCCCTCTGTCCTTTCACATGGCACATTTCAGACAATGATTTTGCTTCATATTCCTTCAATGCTGTAGTTTTAAGTGTACCCCATTGTTTCTCAATGTCCGTACAACTCAGGTCCTTCAGATCTGCCTCCTCTGTTCTGAAAAAGAAAAAAAAAAAAGAAAAATAGCTAATCATTTAGAATTTTGGTCTTATTTTAGTAATTTACATTATTTATTACCTGGCTGTAAAATTGTACAGACAGACAGCCGGAGTAAATTAAGTACCTACTTTAACATTTATTGTATTCATAGTGCATATGGATGAGGTAGGACAAATTGATATAAAAGTAGTTGATCAATTCACAAACCTTGAGAGATAAAGCATAACAGCTAATATGTGTTTAAATTTCTCTGAAGCTCCAGCAGGGCAATCGCAGACCTTTGTTACTTCTTCTTCATTATCACCAACTAATCTATTTCCATATTCCTGAGATACATCTATCCACAGTTTTATAATGGCTGGATGTTTGGAATTTAATCCCGACGCGTAGTACCAGTGCTTGTACGTGAATTATGTTATTATTTTTCTCTTTTTTTCCAACCGAAATCACCATTCCACTGCGTAATAATTCTTCACCAGAACGCATTGGTTTTGTGTATCCTGCAGACGCATTTATTACATCCACTATTGACAACATAATTATTGTCTTAAACAGCAAAATGCCACATAGATCTGATTTGTATTTAATATAATTATGTTTTTCCCTGACGTTAACTGTATCGAAAACTGTCAAAGTGTCGTTCTTAGACAGCTTCACAATTTTGACACTAGAGGCGCTAGTTAGAATCTTTGCATCGCCAATATGCTAGACAATTATGCTAATCCTTATTGTCGAGAGTACTGCGAAAATAGTTTAGTTATTATTTATATGATTACAAAATTTTTAGCAATGATTTATTCTAATAAAAATATATCATCATATACATAAAAATATTCACATGCACAAATATATAGATAGTATATACAAAAGCCCTTTTTATAATATTGACAAAAAAAAAATCAGATCGATAAGAAGGTTAAGATTTTACGAGTACCTCACAAATGAAATTATTTAGTTATTATTTTACCAATGATTTATTTCAAGGAATTAACGATTTCGTTTCTGGATTAAAAATAAGTTGCGCTATATTATATTAATAATTTCATTAGTTAGTTAGTTAGTTAGTAATAGTTAGTTGTACACCAAATGTAACCAATAATATCCCAGAATAGAATTTACTTCAGTTAAAAATTTGTAAAAAGAAAATATACTCTGAATCAAATAATATTCATTAAAGTCTATTTATATAAAAAATTAGTGTTAAGCGTATGATATTTATAAAAAAAGATGAAATTAATTATTTACGGTAATCAGAAGCAGGCGAAAATATAAGTAATACGTACACCTCGCACGGCAGCCAGAGCTCGAATCTAATTTCAAACTAATTTCATTCTTAATATTTCGAAAACGGCTTTATAAATATAGTACCAATGTTTTTGAATGAGCTATTCAAAAATACCGCACACCTTGGGATAGACGAAAAATCCAAATCCGTCGACCTTATGGTGTCCCGGCCCGCGGCCCCGGACCGTCCGAGCGCCTCCAATGAAGTAAAACTTAAAAGAGTACACTTCAGTAACTGAGGCGAATGAATACCTTAACTGAAAACTTATTTTTAACATTTTTTTAATTATTACGTTATTACACAACTCATACGAGGAAATTCAACTTTTATATGTGTATATTAGTATTCCATGGTAAATGAGGAAACTAAACAATTAACGTTGAAATAACCCCGCTTTAAATATTTCAAGAATAAAATAATGAAACAGATAAATATTTAAGGTCCTTATATTCAAAGGGAAAAATGGATCTCATGTAAGACGTCTTATCTCTGTCTGTCACAGCCGAGTGTTTTAGAAGTGTTAAAAAATTAGAAATTATATGCAATCCATGAATCATATTAATAACTATAGTATGTACATTTTAATATTAATTTGTAACTAAACAAAATACGTGATATTTATAGGGGTATAAACCATTTTTATAATTATAGTATATCACATCAAATGTTTGACGTGTGTATTTTCTATGGTTTTTGTTTTACATTTTCATTATATATTTTATTTTGACACAGAATTTTATAAGTATACTAGAATATACGAATTGAGAATTAATATTTTGTATCTGTCTCCTTAATTTTTGGTCAAATTATCTTTCTTTAAAATATATGTTTAAGACAAATAAAAGTAATCAAATTTATGTAGATACCCCATTACGATAATATTAAAAACATGATCTATAAATGATTAGTTACCTGCATATTTTATGCTTGTATATGAGGATTTAAATTATATATGTGTTGGGTCTGTAATGCTTTGGTCATACATAATAATAATAAAGTATCATTTATTACAATCATAGTTAATATTGTCAAGGACATTGAGTTCATTCTAAACTAACGGTGAAAACCAATGGGTGCAAAGAAATATATTAAAAGGAAAACGTGTCCCACTCGCGGTCGGCAGGACACGTGGTACTTCTTTGTGGCTGTGCTAAATTACGGGAGGTCCCGCTCACAGCCGGCCGGATGCGCGGCACTTCCTAGTGGCTGTACTAAATTACGGGAGGTCCCGCTCACAGCCGGCCGGATGCGCGGCACTTCCTAGTGGCTGTACTAAATTACGTGAGGTCCCGCTCACAGCCGCCGGATGCGCGGCACTCAGTGGCTATACTAAATTACGGGAGGTCCCGCTCACAGCCGGCCGGATGCGCGGCACTTCCTTGTGGCTGTACTAAATTACGTGAGGTCCCGCTACAGCCGGTCGGATGCGCGGCACTTCCTTGTGGCTGTACTAAATTACGGAGGTCCCGCTCACAGCCGGCCGGATGCCGGCACTTCCCAGTGGCTGTACTAAATTACGTGAGGTCCCGCTCACAGCCGGCCGGATGCGCGGCACTTCCTAGTGGCTATACTAAATTACGGGAGGTCCCGCTCACAGCCGGCCGGATGCGCGGCACTCCTAGTGGCTGTACCATTACGAGGTCCCGCTCACAGCCGGCCGGATGCGCGGCACTTCCCAGTGGCTGTACTAAATTACGGAGGTCCCGCTCACAGCCGGCCGGATGCGCGGCACTTCCCAGTGGCTGTACTAAATTACGGGAGGTCCCGCTCACAGTCGGTCGGATGCGCGGCACTTCCCTTGTGGCTGTACTAAATTACGGGACCCGCTCACAGCCGGCCGGATGCGCGGCACTTCCTGTGGCTGTACCAATTACGGGAGGTCCCGCTCAGCCGGCCGGATGCGCGGCACTTCCTTTGACTATACTAAATTACTTGCTAGTCCCACTCAGTCAGCGGATGCGCGACACTTCCTTGTGGTTGTAACTTATTACGGAAGGTCCCACTCGCAGTCGGTCGGATGCATGGCACTTTCCTTTGACTGTACTAAATTACTTGCTTGTCCCACTCATAGTCAGCCGGATGCGCGGCACATTCTTGTGGTTGTACTAAATTAAGGGTGAGTCTCGCTCACAGTCGGTCGGATGCGTAGCACTTTCTTGTGGCTGTACTAAATTACGGGCTAGTCCCGCTTGCAGTCGGCCGGATGTGCGGCACTTTCTTGCGGCTGTAACTTAATTACGGGCGAGTCGCCATAGCCGTCGGCCGTCCGATAGCGCGAGACCGATCGATGCGCGCGTCCCCGGGGCCCGATGTGTTTTTTTTTCACATATGAATATTAATCCACGTCGCCGCACGGTGAGTAATGCGGGCCGCCCGCCGCCCGCCGCCCGCACCGCGCCTTGCTAATTACTCTAACGTCGCTAATGAAAGCCATTACAGCCCGTTATACCGAACAAACATGCCAACACGTCACTTCCTAGCCGCCACGCACCTGCGGCGCACTTTTAAGGTTGAGCATTCGTAATGGTCTTACATCGAGCGATCTCATGTCTCATCGCCGGTACATTCATAAAGGTATGGCAATGCACCCGGCCCTCGGACGGGCCGGCGGCGGCGCGCGACTTGCGAATAAAATCTGCTGTTCCCTGTCACCGAGAAGCTGTAACTTCGAGCGGCCCAGCGGTCGCTGTAGCAGCCTCCTTTATGAAGCAATTCGATTCAAATTTCAGTCTAAGATAACCTTTTATTATAGTTATCACAAAAAATTTGGATCATACTCGATAAGTCAGTAGGTAATGCGACGATCACAACATGGATCTTCTCCACGGGAGTACGATTCGCACGTGTCCAGCTTTTAAAGTTTTTCTTTTTTTGGCGTTTTTGGAGAAACATGGAACAGTATATTTTTAGCTCGTGACGAAATTGTGCACGCCGATATGTAATTTATTATTAAGATTATATTAATATCGGTCTAAAGATACCAAAGTGTGTGGTCCGTAAAGACTTACAGTACTACAGTGCGTACGAAATGGGATACACTGACATTCTCGCTGTACGGAGGCTGTAGTCCTTACCACGAGTCCACGGTAACACACTGAAATAACCAGTCCACGTACAAGACTGAACAGCTCCTCGCTGCTATGGAGTGTAGAAGGTTGACGTGCACACATGTAATGTCTTTATTTAGTTAGTCGTCCAATGCGATTAAGGATACCACGTATTGTGAACATACATTGAGTAATAATAAATATATGTGTTTATATACCAATTTACATAAACAAATTTTGAAGAGCAATATGTTACACAGTTGATTCTGTAGTTATAAAACTCTTATTTATAGTGTAGTACATGTTTATTTTTGTATTGTATATTTATATATTAAAATTTGAGATGTTTATGTAATAACACTTATATAAATATATACGTAAATATCCTTTTATGAGTCAAATTATATATTTAATGGTACACGAAATAGCAAAATCATCATAAATTTTAATTTTAGATAAATAATTTTAAATAGCTAAAACAGCTTTTTTTGATAATGTAGCATATAAATATCATTATTTTAAATCACGCTATAGACGTAGGTGTAACTTCTCTGCACGTGAACACATCAGTACACACACGGTTTTAATTTACGAAAAGAAGTAGTGGTGTAAACGGAATGTAAATAAACAAATGCAAACAGAAACGAAAGGAAGTAGGAGGTAGTAGATATCGGAACTAAAAAATATAATTGGATCAAAATCACTCGCTACTGCGCAACTGCTGCTAATCACGGTGAAATGTGCTATTTTGGAAATTTGATCCTCAGGGGGAAAAGAAGGTTGATTTCGTCGTAATGGTGTCGATCGAAATGGAACAATCCTTTACGGGGTCGTTCATTCTCTCGACCACCGCGTGACGCGCTCGAAAATAACGACCCGAGGTCAATCGTTGGCGGGCGACGACCTCACACAGGATCGCTTTTCGCGTGGACAGTTCCCGGACAGTTCGTTACTATTTTAAAGTAGTGCAGTAATATTTTTTTATCTTAGCTGATATCCATTCGTATTTATCCACACCCACAGATAAAACCTTAGCTTTAAAGACAGCTTTGATGTACGCCTGAGGGCCTGGGTTTTCGATTAAAAAAAAATTACTTCGATACAATTATATAACGAAATTGTTCAAAAACAAACAAATGTTATAAATTATTTTTTCTATTTTTTTTGCGAATGCGTTACGACCTGCTGGGGCTGCCGCTTCTCGGGCAGCGCTCCGAACCGATTAAAGTAAAAAAATTTGGTTGCCTGTAAAGTCGGTATACGGGCGAAAGTTTTACGTGACAACGACTTTGAATGGTAAAATCATTTTAATGTGAATATTCATTCGTATAGTAGGAAGAAGGATGAAATAATAGTAACAATTTAAAACATTTATTTATACAAAGAATTATATTTAAAACATTAATTTATACAAAGAATCTCGCACTGAATTTCATATTAACAAAATTTTATTTTTACCTTTACACATACATACGTATTTATATAAATATACATACAATAACTTGCAATACATTTGCAAGCTATGCACTATTCTCTAGCGCTGCGCGCGGCGGCAGACCGATCATAGTTGAGTGGGAGAGACGCAAGGCATTCGGCGGGCCTCTCTCGTTCGGTGACTCATCGTTACGTTACCGAGCGTTACACCTTTTCATAAGTGACTCCCAGTCGCAACCTAATTTAAGACGTTGTCACGTCAAAAACTTAGCCGAATGGAAGTATCGTTTAACATCCCCGGCTAGAAGGGGCGCGGCGGGCGCGGTCGGGGTGCGGCGCGACTTCGACGGCGGAGCGGTCGCGGGCGCGGGCGCGGGCGACCGCGGCGGTCGACCGCAAGTCGCTAATGTCGGATATCCCTGTTCACCGTAGGTAGGCATGTGTCTCGTAATCTTTTGGAGGCCTTTTCAAGTTAATGTTGTCAAACGTTGTTCTAGTGCAAACTTACGTAAATTTTATTTTTAATTAAATTATTTCGTATAGATAAGTAATTCTAGAAATGACTCAAATTTCGATGTTCCTATTATTTCTAGATTCGTCTTCGACTAAGTATAATTTAAGTAAAAGATAAGAAGGCAAAAGTTGTCGTCTATCGAAACGCGGCGCGATAAGAGGCTGAACATTTTGTAGGAAATAAGACTAAATTGCATGCGGCAAAAACGAAAAACTCCGCTGATAATAAATATGTATTAAATCAGGCGCGTTTCGTCACGCCGCTCCGCCCCGCCCGGCGCGCGCGCTTCGCTGTCTTATATTGACCAAATCAAGTAGATGTGGGCAGCGCCAGCCTGCGCCGGCGAGGCGGCGCCCGGCCGAGCTCGCACTGTTATGACATAAGTTTTCAGAACTGCGGACTTTCTGGAACCTTCTACAGTCTACGCATAGGCACTCATTATTTTATTACGTCGACGCAACTATTCTATGATTATCGTTTTAGTAGTTTACGCTCGTCCCGCCTGGGTTAATTAACGAGCGTTCGTCTGCCGATTTTGTATACTGCACTTATAGAAAACAAAACGCTGTTTTATTATTATTAGCACCTAATACTTTTAGTAGATTTTCTGAAATACTTAAGTAAACTGCAAGTTTGTTTTATATTTATATTTACTTTTTAAATTTACAGCAAATTAAAAAGTATCATTCTAAGTCAAGTGTTTTAATTGCCTTTAAAATGCATTAGATCGGGTATCGTCAAAATCCATAATTTCTTAAAAGCTTTCATACCGTACGCTCGCCGCGGGGCGCCACTCATTTGGCGATGTCGCATACGCGCGCACGTCCATACGCCGATTACCATTTAGAATGTAATATCAAGATGCGTGATACGAATGAAATCTTAAAGAAGAAACTAATTTATCTACCACTAATGGGCTATTAATGTCAATCGGTGAAGAATTAAATCGACTCGAATGCAAATCGACAGAGAAATAGAATTTACAGGCACGATTTATAAATCGAAAGTAGTGTACGACTAATGCCTATCTGTATTTTTAAATGAACGGACCGTCAGATTAGTTTATTTTTGTTGTTTCCGAAGCCCGATGTATAGCGTTTTGTTTTAAATAGATGTCGGGAATGTAAAAATACTTTTATGTTGCACACGCGGGCCGTTCGGGCGATTTACAAGCTAGGATATTTACTCTCTCTAAGAACTAAAAAGGAAATTGCAATCTTAAGTCTAAATTTCGTACACAGACTTCCATCGAATTATTACTTTAGAGCGAAATTGAAATTATTAAGCAAATACCGGATATTCATATTAAAGTATTACACAGTGTAGCGAATGAGTGACATCACTCGCATCGTGCGTGCCCAACAAGTATCTGGCGTATCCGTATTCGTCGAGTGTTGTATCGATGTCTCATCGACAAACTGATGACACATCCCTAGCCGCAAGTGATTATCTAAGAAAATGATTATGCCACTAAATACTTATTGTTGAAAATGAATTTAAGGAAGTTTTCCCGAAGGAAAGTTATCGTATTCCCACAACGACTAGAAAGATACCGCACCAAGCTCGCGTCGTCGCTTGCCCGGCTACTTTATTCTAATACAACGCTAATAGAGCGTTACGAATTTTATAATTCACGTTGTTACGAGGGCTGCTATTTGTGTGTCCGGAATGTTAAAAACAAACATACATATATCATTTAATATGTTCTTATTGCTTTCCAAAATATTCGCCATGGCGATCGATGCACTCAAACCAATTTTTATAGCACTTTTTCCATTTTGATTCAGGTATCTCCAAAACGTTCATTTTGAATGCATCTGTAAGAACTACTCACCTAAAAAGAGTATGAACACTTTTTAGACAGTCGAAATGTCAAAAAAAAAAGAAATCGTTGTGACTTAATTCGAGTAGGTACGATTAAAGAATTGTTTCCAAAAATGTATCAATAAGAAATGAACCGATTTATAACTTAATAATTAATCTCATATATATGTTGTAATTATAACCCGTAACTGTGTCATCTGTGTGTTCCAAGAATATAAAATAAACATCAAGGAAAAACTGTAAGTGTATAAAATTTATTAACCAATTATATCCGGGCTACGAATACACCCATATCCACACCTACACATCAACGGCCTCTTCGCGCCTCGAAAACGTTGGCCACATAATTTATTCTTCACGCTTAGGGAATAAATAGAAATCGTTTGGTACAAATCGGGCTGGACGGCGGATGACCCGTCGATTCGATCTTTGACCTCTTAAAACCGGATTATTTCGGCCGACGTGGACTGCTAGCATTGTCATGATGAAGAATGATTCTGCGTTGTCGGTTACTGTTTCTTATTTCTTCAAGAACTTCTGGAAACAACTGGTCGTGTACCACTCCAAATTAATTGTTTCACAATCTCTAGTGGCACTGCAAACACATCTCCATTTATAAAAAAACAGGCAATCATTTGCTTCAAAAATGCTTTTGGTATGAATCATTTTGTTGGGATCAGCTCTTCTTGGAACACCCACACCGTTGACTGTTGTTTAATTTCGGGGTCATACGCATAGATCCGAGATTCATCACCTGCGTAGATATTATAAACGGCTTTTGACGCAGTTATTGTATTTTTTATCATTTTTTGCACTACTCTACACGAGTCTATTTTTAATCAATGCTCAAGTTATACGAAATCCAATGCGGACAATTTTTTTACAGTCAAATTTTCGTGTAATATCTTGTATATGCTCGGCATACTTATGCCCAGGGACGCCTTTATCTCGATATGTGGCATGACGATCTTGCATTATTAGTTCCTGCACAGCATTGATATTTTGTGGTACAACAACCAATTTAGGACGACCTTCTTTAAATTTGTCGTGAGCATAGACCGCCTACGATTGAACTCACTAAACCAGTACATACACGGTGGTTTTCGATGGTGCTTCATCTCTAAAAGTCGAAACGAGTTGATCGATGCATCGTTTTTGAGTTAGCCCACAACGAAAAGCATAATAAATCATTGAATGAAAATTTCACAAATTAAATCTGTGGTGATAAAGACATGCAGTTTTTTAAACGCCAAGGTGGCAAAACAATTAACAGATACGTGAAACAAACTGTATTCTACAGCTAAGGAGTTCTATTTTTAAATGTTGTAATTATTTTTAAATATTGTTCTGTATGTGGCCAGTTCCGAATATATAAATAGAATCCTCTTAGATGTACGAAGATTTAACCGATGTCGGCATTATTAAATCGATTTTTAGGCTTTAGTGACAATGGCAAATATGGAACTCTTTATAATCGTAGTGCCTGTCCGTCGGTCCATACTGCCGTCTGTCCGTATGTCATAGGCATTTTACTCAAAAACTACAAGATATATATTGATGAAATTTGAAGTATAGACGTCTTGTATAAGCCGCTACTTAGTTTGGTAGTTAAATAACAAAAATAATAATTTTAGGGGGGCACTTTATACATGTAACGCAGTTGAACATTTTTTTCCTGCTAACATTAACGTGTGGCACGCATTTCGACAGTTTATTTAAAAACCTTTTAAGGTTTCTAAATAATTTTTTGATTATTGAATATTCTTGGACATAAACACTTCAAAATTAGCATAATTTGAGCCCCTTATGTATTTTAAACTGTATGTCCAAAAATATGAAATGTAAATAAAAATTTAATGCTTAATTAAAACGGAATATTCGATCATTTTCATTAAAAATTATTTTGAACATGATCCGATATTCCGTTTTTGATTTATTGCCGAAAAACTGCGCTTCTGGACAAAATGACTTAAGTGCTATGAAGATATACTCTTTTGCTGGTGCACTTTAGTCTACACTAGTTTAAGAGTAATCGATATACTTACTTGTTACAGGTGACTAATGTGCATAAACTATTCTATGCGGTAAATATGAAGAAACACGTAACAACTTAGTTTTTTCATCTATAGTGCATTTCCTTGTAGTAACGACTACGGAGCCCTACACTAAGCAGATCAAACATCCATTTGGCCGGTTTTTTTTTTGTCATTTTAATTTCCTAAGTTGGTATACAAATGAAGGCATTTATAAAAGTAAATACCTTAAGAGAATCGCAATTCAAAAACTGTTCCATTTTCGGTCGATCGAAATACCGTTAGAACATATTTGTCGTTATAATTTTTAATGCACATGTCGCATGAAACACCATACCCGATACACGGAAAAGTTATTTTCCATATTGGTACGATAAGATAACGAGAACCGACCGGCTCGGCGCGCGCGCCGCCGGCCGCCGCGGTCCTTACATCATCACGCACCGCTATCATAAAACAATTACGAATATTTTGATTAGCTATCGATAGATGTTTCATTGATAAAGCAGTTTGTGGGACGGATCGAAGTCATTTGTAAGGCGTGGGCTGTTGAGAGGGCTTAAAATATATTAAGCGGCTAAAATTTTAGGTCGCCGCGGGCCACGAGAGTAGGTGATGTAGAGCACACTCTCACGAAATGATGTCAGTTGTTTGTTACCGGCGCGTAACGATAGAGCGATAGTGCACCGAGGTGTGCGGACGCACACTTTAAATAAACCAAACTTCATATTACGTGAAAAAAAATGTTTATTCGTAGGGTAATTATGTATTAGCTGAAATAATTTCCTTACAATTGAAATTACAAACACAAACGCTTGGATTATGTAAAGATGAAAATTTAATTCGATAAAATGAATTGCAAATCGATCGTTTCACAATAGCAATATGCCTTGTCCAGAAGGTCTTCACTAATAATATTTATTACTACGTTTTTCAGAAAAAGATCGTTTTGCTCATGAAGGAAGGATTTTCCGACTATACTTTTTTCCTAAAGGGAAATAAACCTAGGAGAAATTATTAATTGAAAATATAACGCTTACTGAAATAGAGCGTACCGTGTATAAGCCATGGCGAAATAATGAAAAAATATCAAAATCTTAATTAATTTTACAGGTTCAGATTGATAATCAACATTGGACAGTGGACTTTCTGAAGCAAGTCTAATTATGATTTATGCCAAATGTGTTAATGAAAATTCTCTTAAATCAACAAGATCCTAAGAAAACCTATCTATAATACATCCTTCTTTTTGCTATGTCAGACGTTTAGTGGTAACATTACCGTGTATTAACAAACTTAAAATGGCAAACAGAACCGTTATAGCTATTATTTTATTCATAACAGTTGGAAGCATTTTATTACTTAGATAATATACCATTACATGAACAATATAGGGGTTATAGTAAAATTTATTAAATTAAATATTGGAAGTACACGAGATCTAATGTCGGCCCGCAAAAGAAAGAAACGAAATAACATAAGAAATGTTATTTTGGTATCGAGCCAGTAAATGAGTACAAGCAAACAATGTTAGAAGAATTGACCGCTTTGGTATCAGATTCTGAGTCAAAATCTTCCGGTTGCAAATGTATGTATTTTTTTATGAAATTGCACTAACATAAAAATGATATGCGATTCAAACCTAACGTCGTGTCACTGCTCAATGTACTGCGAAGAAAACAATTACTCTTTTCATTTAAACGTACGTCGGGCGCGATGGACATTTCTGAAATCAATGACAAAAATATTGCGAATGATGAAAAATAAATTAATTGTTTCGCAAAATATTATCCGTTATTGTAAATGCACTTTTCATAAAAATAACTAATTTTGAAAACATTTATGCCACTTCCGTGGTGACCTCGAAAATATGTTTTGATACTCTTCGACGGCTTCTTCTGGTGATGAAAATCGTTGACCGTGTAATTGGTTCTTAATATTTGCGAACAAAAAGTTCTAAGGTGCCAGGCGGGGACTGTATGTAGGATTGCTCATACGTTTTCTCTTACAAAAATTTATTAGTTTGATTGGCCGTGTGAGAACTGGCATTGTCGTGGTACCAGATGATACGACGTTTATTTTAGGAGTCTGACAATAACCCCGATAAACAAATGGCCGTGCACCAATCACTATTCACAACTGGACAATTTTTCAAAGCAATTGTAGTCATGTGCCCAATTTTAATAAAAAAAAATTGGGAGCGTGTACTTATGTACGCGCGTGAGAAGTTATACTTCTTTGGCATCATTAAAAAATGTTTTTAATTTTATGCAAATAATTAATTACAATGAAATAATAAAAGGACTGGAAAGGGATAGTCAACACAGTCAATAAAGTTCAGTTTAAGAAATGTTTATACGTCCTCAAACCAATCAGCCTTCGGCACGTGCTCACCTTGGCATTGGGTCATCCATCTAATCAATCAGACATAATCCACGTTCATAACAAACGGAACGAACTTTTTTCCCCAAATTTGTTGGAGTTGCATATTCACGCCAACTAAGATACTCGTTGAGACATCAAACAAGCCCATACTCGATGGGGTTGCGTCGTTTAATTACGGAGTTCCTATGGCCCCCTTCCAGCTCATCATCAGATAAGCTCTATGCCACAATAATATTGTATTGCCATCCGATTTATACATGCATGCAAAATTTTATTTAAATTAAAAAAAAAAAAAAAAAAACAAAAAAATATATATATATATTTTCTTACATTAAGTGTAACATAAATTCTCTCATTATGTTTCGAAATCGACATTCATTCGAATTCGAAACGGGCAACTTCAACCTGTTAATTTTGTGTCACACTTATGCGTATTATCTTATAATTTCACTCTCATAATTTTTTCATAACACGCCTAAAGAAGTATAACTAAAAGAGTAATCATGAGCTTAGAGTTACTGTACTCGCGCGCCATTTTGGTTCATCTTGGCCCATCTCGATAGACCAATACGGCCGATTGTTGCTTACTTTGGGGACGTAGCAATAAATCCTTATTTCTTCATCTGTTACCATGTCTCACACTAAATTTGACGGGCTTTCCTGAATCTGGTTAGCATGGCATTGCACCGCAGTTCGTTTTGAACCTCAGTCAAATTGTGTGTCTACCGCGAGCACAGCTTTTCATACCCAAATAATGTATAAGATTGATTGTATTTGACTCATACCTATGCCTAAGGATGCCCAAATATCATGGTAAGTCACATGCCTGTCTGCTTCGATTATACGGCGCACAACATCGATCTTTTTGTTGTTCACAGCGGTGGACGGGCGACCATCACGACATTCGTCACTGAGATTGACACGACCGCGCTTGAATTCTGTAAATCAGTTATAAATAGTCGTCTTACATGGTGCTTCAACGCCAAAAGCAGTTCGAAGCCGAGCGAGGCTCTGCTGAACTGTTAAGTTACACTTGAAATCATAGAAAATCACACTATATATTTTTTATGACTTAAATCCATTGTATTAAGACATGCAATTTTCAAAATGACGCTATGTAAAACAATTGACAGTTAGATGAAACAATTTGTATTCTACAGTCAAAGAGTACAATTTTCAAATGCAGTAAGTACTTTTAAATATTGTTTATGTAAGTAGCCAGTTCCAAAATGTGTATGAATAAACTCAAATGTAAAAAAAGAGGCAGGACATTGCCAAGAAATGGTTGAAGACGTCACTGTGAAGAACTTACATGACGGCGGCCGCGCGCTCTGTGGCTATAGGACGGAAGACCGCCATCTGGCGAAACGAACAGCCCAGTTGGAGTTAGTAATTACCATTTCACTTACCGTTATGTTGAGGGTTTACTAAAGATTAACAACAGTAAATCAACGCCCGTTCAATAATGAAAAGAAAAGGACATCAACACTACAACAATACCTTTGTACAGTCGAGAATGAGCCGACGCGTAGAGCAGATGTAAAGACGAGCGTGTTCCGACAAAAAAGAAGCAGGAAAATATTTCTCAAGGTTTTATGACAAGGAAGGAAAACAAGCTTTTCGGGTGGCGCGTATTATTTTTATTCTATGTTCTAATTTTTGTATTACTATTACTATTGTTTGATTACTTTGGTTTTATTTTTAATAGTAATAATAACAGTAACAAACCAAGTTAATGCAAACCTGAAGATTTTTCTTCTAAACTCTGTACTGAAAATTGATGATTTATCTAGAATCATCTTAGGGATAATTCTATCAGAGTAAAGTTGCAAGAGGCACGATTTAATTTCGGAACGATTAAATATAATTTTCATTTAAGTTTAAAAGTTTCAAAATTAAATATCATACGTCATTACAATTTTTTTTACAATCGTTATCGTCAAATATTTTTTAATGTTATTCAACAAAAAATTGGACATGAAATTTAAACTAAAATAATAATAACGGTGTACCATTCAAATCGTCCTTTACGGAGCTTCGATAAAATTCTGCACACGACCGTCTATTTAATGTTCAATAATGTGTTTCTTGTCTTCCCACTCGATCCCTAGATCAGAATGTAGTTCTTTTTAACATATCTGTAATCGGACCGTTTACCTCCATGGCCGTACACAATTCCTTAGAGCGGTCTCTGAGACGGTAGTGCTGCGACAGGAAGAAGCGCAGACGAACGATCCTTTTCTCCGATTTCGGTACATACAAAGAACTAAAAATACGCAAATGAGAATAATAAAGAAAAAAAAGGTATGGGCATTCGGTTGAGTTCACTCGACCCTTACGGCCTTGAAGGAGCGTGACGATTTTATATACACGTCTGCAGGGCCGATGAGCTGTCCCGTCGACGTACCGTAGCAGCACTCTGCTCACGCACGTCCCTATAATACACGTTATCGATCGCTAAAGAACGTAGAAAGTAACACCTGCAACTGAAACTGTTAGGTTACGATTATGAAACCGAAAGAATGTGAATTTTCCAGCAAGCATAGAGTTAAAGTTCACTATAGTGACTAAAATAAATTTTGATCGGATGAAATCTATCATTTATATGAAAAAAAATAAAAACTATATACACGAATGTCACAATTTATTATTAAATTGAAGTTGAAAGTTCATATATTAGTAGAGAATTTAAGATATTATGCGTTATTCATTTAAAAATTGAATTATATAATTTTAAGTTTTTGACATTTAAATTGACATACATTTAAATTTGGCATTTGAAAAACCATTTACAAAACGATACAAAGAAGCAAACACGATGTGTCATGAGTATCTGTACATTTTAAATCTAACATGCAAGGGCGTCGCCAGCCGATAGCGCAGGGGGGGGGCAAGTTGACTTTACCTACTACAATTCATACTTTTCTCATTCTCTATGAATGAGAAAAGTATGAATTGTAGGTAAAGTCGACAGCACATGAAGCTTTTCACTTGTACTACGAGCCTTCCATCTACAGCGATTGTAATAACAACAGTATCTTAGTACTATATACATGTATATTCTGTGACAGTACAGAGTCCAATGTGTAAAGCTACACGAGCACGAGCTCTTGACTATGCAATAAAAACTTGTAAATAAGTTATAATAACATTTATTAGAAAAATAGAATAAAAAGAAGTTTGAATTTGAATAAGTGTACTGCGTATTTTTTTTTTAAGTTATCAGATTTTAATATTATAGTGGTCGTTGTTTGTTTATATTAGGTTAATTAAAACATAATTTTCGAGGATTCATTGTAAACTTCTCGACCACTTTATTATTAAAATCTTGTAAGTTTCCATGTATAAGTTTTCGGTGCACACTCATCATGGCCAAACCATTGAGGCGATTTTCACTTATAGTGCTTCTTAGCCAGGTTTTTAGTCTCCTGAGGCTGCTAAACGATCGCTCTACCGTACGTCGTGCAAGAGCGATCAAAATTTTCAACGCTTTTTGTAAATATAATGCGGTTGCATTATATTTGGCAACTTTTTTAGAATCTCTAGGGGGGGGCAGCTGCCCCTTCCTGCCCCCCCTTGGCGACGCCCTTGCTAACATGCCATATATATTTACATGTATCCATTGCAACTCGTCCTACATTCCTGCAAAAACTCTTCTTAATATTGTTTCGAACTGCGTTCGTAAGCTGTACTTAAGCATAAGCTGTAAGTAGTACTGCGAATTAATTCTCCTATAAAAAATATTCGAGAATAGAATTCTCTAAACATAAACAACCCGCCCCGCACGCCCCGCCTTTGGCTCTGTCGGGCTTTTGATGTGTGTTTACATTTTATGAATTTATTTCGTAGGGTGGAATTTTCCAGAGACAATAAATCTTGTTTGTTTCTGTCAGACGTGACATGTTTACGACTTATTTGTTCATCAATGTGTTTATATTTCAAGAACATTCTGGACGGGCAATTGGCGGGTATATGAAATGCGGGCGTAGAGGAGTTGCGTTTTATTTTTGCGATCAGT
Source organism: Eumeta japonica (assembly GCA_005406025.1). Lineage (NCBI taxonomy): Eukaryota > Metazoa > Arthropoda > Insecta > Lepidoptera > Psychidae > Eumeta > Eumeta japonica. The sequence goes on from BGZK01001406.1 coordinate 24,606, forward strand.
GTGTTTACAAGTAAATTGCGATCAACGACAGGTACTCAACTGATTCCGTGGCGATATATTGTAACTGTGTGTTTCTGCCTTTCAGCTTTCCGTTTTTCTACGTGTTTTCTTTCATCTGATCTCATTCTTCGATAGGATCATTTTGTAAAAACATTAACAAACAATCCTTGTCGTGCATAATACGTATTCACGAAAACGTAGTATAAGACGCTGTGGACTCGTGCATTTACTTACGCCCTTTGTCCGCACCACACACGTCTCCAGGCTGGAACTTGCGAATGAAATTCACCGCGATATATTTGTTTCACTCCAGATATATATTTTCTCATTGTAATTAATAACTACTTTCATTTTATGAAAATTTGCTAAAAGTGCACTAGCATAAATACCTATCAAAATTTCACACTCATAATTTTTCTCCTACGCACCTAAAGAAGCACAACTTCAAAAAAGTTTACGTGACAACGACTTTGAGTGGTAAAATCATTTTAATGTGAATATTCATTCGTATAGTAGGAAGAAGGATGAAATAATAGTAACAATTTAAAACATTTATTTATACAAAGAATTATATTTAAAACATTAATTTATACAAAGAATCTCGCACTGAATTTCATATTAACAAAATTTTATTTTTACCTTTACACATACATACGTATTTATATACAAATATACATACAATAACTTGCAATACATTTGCGTACAATGAAACAGCGTTTACTACAACTTAACTTGTTCCTATCTGAGTGGAAGGGACGCGTGCCTTTCACTTTTTATGTCTGTCTCTCTCGCTCTTAGGCGGGCTAACCATGCCCGAGTGGAAGGGACGCGTGCCTCTCACTCGCTCTCATTGTGAGCGCATAACGTGAGCGGAGCGTAACGCAGTTTCTTGAAGTGTCACCCGGCAAACCAATTTATAAGACGTTGTCACGTCAAAACACACCATTCAAGTATGAATAGATTAAGGTTCCATAAAAACTTAATTATATATGCAAATATTTCAATCAGCAAGAGTCTCAACAGTTTTTGTTTGTTTTCGATATCGATATTGGCGAAATATTAGTTTTCAAAGTACTAAAATTTGATTTTTTGTTACAAAAATATTTTCAAATTTTTAGATACATATGAATTTTTTAACTTTAAACCACATATCTTTAGCCACTCAGCTAATATTGAGAGAATCTGGTTAGGAAGTGTTAATGCATCCACCATATAGCCCTGACCTTGCACCCTCAGATTTTCCCCTGTTCCGGTCTCTTCTGAATTCATTAGGTAGTGTTAGGTTAACGTCAAGAGAGGACTGTCAAAACTGCATCGCCAAGACTTTGCCCATATTGTAACTTAACAATATGGGCAAAGACTTGACGATGGTTATTCTTTGACAACCGACAAGCATTCTGTCAGTGATTGTATGTGACTGCTGGTGGTGGAGGCTTGTGTCGTTGTTGGCGTATCACTCTCCCTGTGACGCGCATCACACGAGGTGACTGGGGGCGCATTCGTTGATAATTTTAATACTCACGAGGCCCTGGGGATGTGGCCGTCTGCATGTTCCTGTAGAGTGTCTAGTAGGCATGAAACGTATGTAAATGAATGTAACGATATGTAAATTAATAAGTAATTTATTTAAATTATGTGTGTACTAAGTTATACTAATAGCCATTGAAGAGTAATTTATTAATTAATTCTGGCAATCGCAGTATTACTTTTAGTCCATTCTTTTTTTACAAGTGTAAAAGCACATACGCGTAGGTACACATACAGTGAATACAATATATACATACGCATATAGACAGACATACACTGACAGCGATCGCGGGTTATTTGTTGTTGTTTATTATTAAAATGATCACTGTCTATCTTCAAAGATCTTTATCACTTCCTAATATATCATACACTAAACCTTTCCCTGAAAAAATATGAATTTAATAAAGAAAACCTCATTCGTATCGAATCAACAGTTTTCGAGAAAATACATATGAACGTATGTATCTGCGGGTCCAATAGAGAACAAACCGACGTGCTTTATAAATGTGTAAGAATAATACGATAAGGAAAATACATTCTTGACACTTTTAAAACTAGCATGTTGTAAATGTGTGTAGCCTGATCTAAATCAAACAAATAATGTAGTTCAACTGCATTTCTTGCCGGAGCTATTTTTCTGCTGAAACTACACGCAATAGCGATAAGTAAACTGACTTTTAATGTCAGTCTTAGTAAATAGGAATATTTATGGAAAATGTACTTTAAATATAGCCAAATATCTTTGCTTTCCCGTAGCCACTGCAAAGCATTCGGGTGTAAATAACGAATGCTGATCTTATCTGATAGCGGCGCGTCGGCGGCGCGGGCGGGCAGGCGCGGCGGCGCGGCGCAGGCGCGGCGGCGCGGGCGCGCGGCGGCGCGGCGGTAGCGCGCTCGTGACCTTCGCGAGTTTGAGCCTCTTTATTATCGTGGCTTTCGGCGGCATGAACTTAAATAAGTCGTGGAATACAATAAATCCGGCGGTTATATCGGGATCAGGCCGTGACAGGCACGGCCTTTGTTTCTGTGAAACGTACACTTCCAATTTGAATTACTATTGATTTTTGTTGCATCGTTGGAAATTCTTCAACGTGCCGGTCGAAGCGGTCCCTAATAGTCTCAAAACAGTTAATCGACTGAAGAGATCTAGATAAAATATAATTATATTACTATAGCGATTTATAAATATAATAACTATAAATGACTAGCTTGTACCCGCGGCTTCGCTCATGGACATAATTATTATTAATTCCCAATTTTCTATATCGAGTAATCTTGCTGTCATTGATACCGATCCGATCCTGTCTTCTATTTAAGTTCCGATTTCACAATCAGTTGCCCTGCGGTTTCTTCTCTACTCCAGCCCGCGTCCCTCTCTATTCTAATCGCGCTATCGCTCTCGATTCCGATATCGATCCTGTTTCTTAGAAATATTATTTCACAAGAATGCATTAATTGGAGGTACAAAATATCATGCGTACAGACCAGAATATATTCTATCTGTGTCCAAAATTTCATCAAAGTCCGTCCAATCGTTCACGCGTAATCGAATTATAAGCAACCAAATATCGTTTCAAACTATTACATTTGTAACATTAAAAGAATAGGATTTAGTACTGATAAAAGATGCAGCATCAAAACCCTATTGTTCGTATTAATTTACTATGACTATTACCACACCATTACTATTAATTATATATTCTAATGTGATTCTCCTGCTTGCGTTTTCCCTCTACTCACCCTGTCACACCAAGTCTAGCTCTTTGTCGCTACTCCTCAATCCTCGCCGCCCACTTTGCCGCCGCTCCTCTAAACGAAGCAAGCGCTAAGCATGGCCGACAAAATAAAATAAAATGAACGGCTTTTAAATGTTCTAGACAAGGAGCCATACAGATAAAGATAAAATAAACAGTGAACTATATTTTATGTGATAAGTTCTATCAGTTTTTGAAATTTCTTCAAAATCGGTTTGGATCTTATCAAGGTATAATTAGACATACAGACAGACAAGAAGATAAGCAGACAGTATGTTATGTATTACAAAATGGTGTGCTCTATAACAAATAAAATTCATTAACACCAGTTTAATTATTGCTGAGCCAGGAAAAAATATATAATCGAACAGACAAACAAACAAAAAGTAGCATAAGTCCATTTCCCGATGTCAAACGGTGCCACATTTTATGAAAATGTGTGCAGTGATTTAGGAGTGAAAATGTAGCACACAAACAGATACGTTCACTTTCATAATATTAGTGTGGTAATGCTAAACGGTTTCTTTTTTGGTGCTCTGAAACAGATGGAGTGAGAATTCGGTCATGTCTTGGTCAGACTTTTACCTTCAGTTCTTGCTTTAAAATGGCGCACTATTCCTATATTTTTATCATATAATTTGATCAAATCCAGTAAGGAAAATCCAGCTACAAGCGTATCGAACCACGCTCAGTGTAGGGTTTCGTAACCGTTACTACAAGGAAATGCGCTACAGATGTAAATAGTGCGTTCTTACATTTTTTTCACGTTTCCTGCACAAAGCACATATAGGCACCAATTCACTATATGTATTTGTATTTGGTGATTCAAGATAGAAGGTTCCCGATTCGATTATATTGTTTCGTGTGTAGGAGGAGTACCAGTTCGTTGCCGGCCTTTTAGAAAAGAATAGACTCTTTCCTTGAAGACTCCCTTGACGTAAGTGGTTGAGCATACCGTTGATAGTAAATGATGCCATATTTTTACGGTGTGTAGTAGAAAATTGCGCATGAAGCGTGCGGCGGTAGAATGCCATCGATCAAGAGTGTTGAGGGTATTTTTAGTGAGCAGAATGATGACAAAATTTAGTGGCAGAAGTAAGACTGAAAATTTCTTTATGCACTCTTACAATACGTGCGATACAATGTAGTTAAAGATGCTAAATTTATTGGCGAAGTCAACGGATCAATGTAGCCGCCGAAGAGATTTGCACCCCTTAGAGTGAAATGTGGTCTACAGACAAGAGTTGATACTGAGGTTCCCAGCCTAGAGGTGACAATAGTACTCCAGATGTGGTCGGTCCTTTTCTTTATGCAGAATAAAGCGATGATTCGGCTTGAAGTGCTATCGTGATATTGAGCGCCCCAACCTTTTTAGAAGCTAGTTTTACTTTGCCCTCCAGACGTTCACAAAATTGAACTTTTTTCGATATCAAGGAACCCAATACTCGATATGGCACTAAAGGTAATGCTTCCGAAGAGAGTAGAAGAAATAAAAAAAAGTTTTTAGTCGTGAACGGACAAAATGTGCTTTTCTGGAGTGAAATTCGATATCTCTATTATATTCCGAGACTGGCTAGTCTCGCAGTGAAATACCTGGATGTCTCGATTTCCAACAGAATTTGGTATCTACCCTTATCAACACGATCTTGAGAAATATTAGTGCAGTGGAGCATAGTGCGTCCACAGCATTATCATCCGTATAGCAACAACTGTTACTGTTTTCGAAAAATCATTGATATACTGAATAAATAAAGTAGGGTACAGCACACGGACTTGATGGGAGCCGGCATTCACGGGCTCGGGGCCAGAGAATGACTTCTCAGTTGTAACCTAGATGCTCCATTTCTTGAAGAAATTGCTAATATAGTTTTGCACAGTTTATCGGAAAGTCCATAGGCAGGAATGTGCCAGATCATGGCAAAGGCTTTTTTTTTTTCCCTATAACTTACACTTAAAGTTTACGCTTTGCTCTCGATTGCGTACAAAGATGGTAGGTATAGTACGAAAATCAGCTGAGCTATGAAAACCATTTATCAACTGGTGTTTTTCTAAATAGCGGACAAGCTGCGTTTGATAACGGGGTTCGTTATTTTGGAGAACAAAAAGATATTTGGGACGGGTTTACAATTGGACAGATTTGTGATCATCTTTCTTAGGGATAGGGTATACTAAAATGGTCTTCTAAGAAGTCGGGACTATACTAAAAAAATATGATTCATGAAATAGGACATCAATATCAGTGCCAATTCACGAGAGAAAATTTTGAACACAATTGGAGATATTTCATCTGGATCATTCGACTTATGGAAAACACTATTGAAAACAGTGCTTATATACAGATAATTGTGTACAACGAAAGCCCAACAGATCGGCTTTCCTTTCCAGTGTCAGCCAGCGAATCAATAATGGTTGACCAAACTTACCTGGGCACGAGACCAAAACGCGAGGGATCCTGAGGGGGTAGCGCACCAGCCTCTCGCCAATTCCACCAAAGTGCTCGGATTTATGCAGGGCTATTGTATTTTTATAGAAACTGAAGACAGATTTTTACATTTATGTTTACATTACGAACTTAAGGACGTTCCCGCTTTTCTTACAATCTTTTTTAACCTTTGAATATTTTTAATTTAGAGTGCCCATCATGGGTGAAAATTTTGCAAAATTTATCTTTTATAATTTGCACGCTTAACATGTGAACCCTGTCAGTATCAGTGTTGTAGCGCAGTTTCTTTTTAATAACAACAGTAATTTTCTTACGTTTATTTTAAAAATTATTAATTGAAGATATAATTAATATGTTTTTGTAAAAGTAACAAAAACTAGCAGTACGTCTTTTGTTATAAAAAATGTTTGAAGTGAGTGAGCATTTTGGGCGGTTTTCACGTTTATTTTACTAGACTTGAATCGTTTATTTTTTTAGTCTCAAACATACTTGTTAAGGCTTTAGCCATTTTTTTACCAGTCTTTTTCTTAACAATTCTTCCATTTTTAAACGTGTAGTCATTATTGGTCAATTATTGACAATTTCCGATATAAAAGTGACATCTAAAAATATTTCAAAACATTAAAACTTCACAACAGGCGTCTCCAGTATAAGAATATTCGTACTGTATCACAATTATATTTTGATTTATTCATAGACTTATATTAACATTATACCACGACGTCCTTAAATTGAAAACAAATATTAAAAAAATATTAGCATATAAATAAAATGAATTTAATAAAATATGAAGTGTACACATACCTTTATGTCTGATTTCAGAATAGAAGTAAATTTTGTTGAGTCAACGCGTGTGAAGATGCATAATTTGAAAAATTAAATAAACTGTCATTATATAGATCAGCCAACGGCTTTATGCATCAAAAATTGAATTATATAAACAATCTATTGAAACAAAATCAAACTAACCTGTTTTTACTTCAATTATAAAATTGAATTTTTTAACGATTAAATTCTCCAAAGAATTATTCCATTTAGTCTAGCCGAGAAATGAGTTTTCTGCGAAAAAAATTAAAAATTTTCTTATAATATGAGCGATAGCTCTTTCGATTCAGGATGCAATTCCGAGAGAGAAGTTTTTTTTTGTTCCGCAAATAAAAATTGCTATTGCTATAAAAAAAAAAAAAAACAATAAAAAAGGGTCTCCGTTTTTGGCAATTATTCAAAAGCATTAAAAATAATGAAAATTTAAAGTGATTCAACGCAAAGCTTCTTAAAGAGGAGGAAATTTCTAATAAAAAGTTTCAACTTCCCGAATTCTATCTCCATTATTTATAATTTTTATTTGGCGCTGTAAATAGGCTGCTGCGCGGCCGCACGGCGAGAGTACCTCACACAAAATATATATTCTTTATAATATTAAATATAAATTTTAAAATCTGAATAAATTGCAGTACTTCTGGATACTTGAAGAATACAGCCCAGTTGAAAATAAAATTCTACGTCAATTTTCAAAAGGTTACACAATTGTTAATTAACTAATTTTTTCGGACTTCTGTTTTCATAAAAAGCGACATAAGAGTTTAAATAACTGACCTATAATTTTTTTTTTCTTTTTGGAGCCATTCATATATACATATTAAACAAGATTACGTCATAATTTTTTATAAAACTCATTTTATTTGCTATTATGATTTTTTTTAATATTAACAAAAAATGAAATATAACATAAATGTAATAATTTTTTTTACCAAATGTTTCATCAATGCTGTTTTTGCATTAATAATGGCATTTAGTAACGTAGCAAAAAATTGTTTACGTCATTTGTTTAGAGATTTTTTATAAACAAATGAAAAAACTTTAATATTTTCAAAGTGCATCTGATATCTGTTTGTTTGTTATATTTCGATGACCAAATGACTATTTAATTTGATAGACTTTGCTCGCATCCTGAAGATGGGCATCTCTATTATTTTAATACCGAATATGGTAACAGGAGATGCAGTTGTTAGAAAGACCGATAAAGAAATCCAGACTAATGCAATAATTAGAATAAGTGCGAGAAGTTTAGTCCATGCGAGGGAAGCCGCGTGTGTATAAAACTAAGAGGATTTTTAAAATACTTTCACATATAGAACGATAAGACCAACCCAGAATAATATAGTTTGGGCATAGTTTGTTTTGATGCTAAGGTTTGACTACCTGTAGTACAATCGAATTAGAAAACGGGACTGGTAGTCGAATCAATAATGGAGCATCATCAGAATCGAATCGACCGAGATGAGAATCAGAAGCAGGAACGGGATCGAAATCGACCCCGAGCTGAGGACCGAAATGTTAGGGAAGGAATCTATTTTATTTCTACGCAGGTAAAAATGAGGACATACTAACGGAAAAGGTAGTACCTACAAGGTCTAACGGGCGAGCTAGTTTTAAATAATACTTAGTGTTAAATATTGTTTGCTGATATGCAGGGGCGTACCCGGGGAAGAAATTTGCGGACACCCCCCGCCCCGCCCCTAACCCTAATAAAGCATTATGCGGTCCGGAACTCTTCATGTACGAATCCAACCAGCAAGTTGCCGGTTTTTTAACTTCTTATTCCTTTCCAATTATATGAGAAAATATAGATTCAATAAATTACCCAGTAAATTTGATTATACATATTACAAAAGAAATTTATTTATTATTTCTATTTCGAGACTGCGACAAACACAGGTAATAAGAGATGTATACATATGAACTATCTCCACAGTAAAATTATGGCCTAAAAAGAAAAGTATTATTGAAAACACAACACGAGGCAGGTACACACGTTTCAGGAATCTGTCGAATGTCTTGAGTCATGTCGGAATGATCCACTCAAATGCGATAGAATTCTGGTTGTTTTGACGCCTTGGACGTAAAAATGCTCTTAAGAATTGTGAAAACTAAGTAGGTATGGCCCCACTGTATTATAATAAAAATTAAACACACATGTTTTTATTTATGTCCATAATCAAAAATTAAAGTAACTGACAATTTTGCTGCAACATGAAGCAATCAAAATAATGATGATTTAACAATAATTAGTAGCAGCATACGTAGAAACTACAAATTATACTTACCTTCTAGTTAGGTATGTCTAGGAGACTATTAGGTAATATTTTATATGGTTATAGAATATTTTCATAACGAGCTCACGCTTCTGGCTGGCTTTAATAAATATTAATTATTATTATGACGCGCGTTTTGTTCGCTCTAGGCTGGCAACAAAGCAAAATCATGTTTAAAGCAGATCTACCCAATTTAATCTTGAAAATAACGAACAGGTGAACATCTAACACGATCGTGAAAGTGAGGATATCAATCGGAGGCCTAATTAGATTCGGTCCTGAAGCAGTAGGGATCGTCAAGGTGTGGCGGACGTCGAGCTATTAATGAAACGGGCAAGAATCGCTTGCGGACATTTCGATGGGGTCGCGATAGAAACGTACGGGGCAGCGGCAGAGGCGGCGGAAGCGGCTGCACCACACGTTGCACCGGGCCCTCTAGCAGTCGACGTCGCGGCGGCCGCGACTAGCGTAGCACGCTCGTTTGACGCATTGCAGGTGCGCGCCGACCAATAGGCGCGCGCCGCCGCCGACCGAATGTAGCCGCACCCGTCCGATATAAAACCGACTATCCTTTGCGGATTAAATTAATCCAGGTTCGTGATCGAGGAGTCGTGGACTCGTAGACCGCACGGAAGCGATTCGAGCCGTGAGTCGGTGCGGCGAGCTGGGACCGGGACCGGGTGCGGCGGACGCAACAGCGGGACTTTGCGGATATGTTGCGATCGTTGCACGGCGATCGGCGGCGGCGACACTAGCGCAGTAGTGACTCGCGTCTCGGTCGCGCTTCTGAGCGCCGCCGCGCACGAGGGGGGCGGCAGTATCGCTTCAGTCGTCGTACGGTGCGGTCGCGCTCGCGGCGCTCTCTGTGATCTTTAGTGTAGCCCCGGATAATCCGAGTTAATCTACGATGGTGAGTGATAATTCGAACGTGATTCCCGTTCCGTAGTTTCGGACGGCCTCGGCCGGCCGATCGCCGTATATATTTCGGAATTTCGGTGAATCCGTGTTTATAGTGATGACGGCCTCCATTATTGTGATGGCCGTTTTTTACCGCAATGCAGATCGGCAACCGCTCCGGTCCGCCGGCGAGCGGAATGAATTATCGCGTCGGGGGTTCGGCCGAGGGTTCGCAAAGAGGCACATTTCGGGGCTCTCGGCGGCGACGGCGGTCGGTGCGCGTCCAGAAACATCTGTAGATCGCCATAGTTCGGCAATGACCGGGCCGTGCGTTAGTGACGTACGTGTGTACGGCGTTCGCGGGTCGTGAAAGCCGCCTTAAGATGGCGTTACCGAGTGAAGGGGCGGCCCGCGGGCCCGGCCCGGTCTGTGGCGCTCCGACTACGCTGATCACGAATCGATCGCCCCGCGCCGTCCGCCGTCCGCTAACCGTCGCGCCATCGACCGTTACTTGTACGTGTTGCGCATTAGAATTGTCGGGCATTCGGTGTGGTCGGGCAGGGCTCGTCGCCACGGATGTACGTAGCGGGGTCTGATGCGGGTGCAGCAGGTGGCGCTCCCGAGCTGCGCAGTCGTCATTTTACTAGTGACCGATATGTAATCGTTGTTTTGAGGCTTGTTTGGCTTTGTGTCAATGCCCAACGCTTTCAACTTGTTTACTATATTTTATCGGCGGCTAATCGTCTCGAACTACTTATTGTAAATTTATTTAAACGGGCGAGACGATACCATTTTAAACTTCAAAAAGAAGTGGTAAATGTACAGAGAGAATGTATACGATTAGATTGAATGACTGAACTTACTCGTTCTTATTACATATATTTTAGTTTTATAGTGGTCATATTGGGTATCATCCTATTAGGAATATCAGTAATGTTAAATTCTTAAAACCTGATTGAATATAAAAAGTGTGAACTGTCTTTTCTATCAAAAAGGAACATGTAAATTACCATCTTTGCCTGAGCAAGGGGCTCATGACTATTAATGAAATAAGTGTTATGCTAGTATGAAGTTAATATATGACGACTGGTAATTATCAGTGTTATCTTATAGATTGCTCTATATCATAAGTTAATCATTAGAATATGCATGATGTCACAGTATTGTAAAATTCTTAATTTAGGCTGTCTCTATGTGAGGGCCTTGAAATCAAATGAAAAATCTATTTTTATAATAATTTTATTCATGTCTTAAAATTTTCTATTGGTACATTACAGGCAGATCAGCTAACAGAAGAACAGATTGCAGAGTTCAAAGAAGCATTCTCACTGTTTGATAAGGATGGAGATGGCACCATCACCACCAAGGAGTTGGGCACAGTGATGCGCTCTCTAGGACAGAACCCCACAGAAGCAGAGCTGCAAGATATGATCAACGAAGTCGATGCGGATGGTAAGTCTGTATATTTTATTAAGTTAATACCTCTTGTCTACTTTGAACTTATTTTGGAAACTGAAATAGCAAGATTTCAAATAGACACATTTTAGAGAGTTGCACTATTAATAATTTAAATGATATTCAATACGTTAATTTGAAAAGGATATCTATGACTACTTAAATTTTGAAAAATAATAGATTTAATATTTATTTTGCAGGTAGTTTAATATCTAATAAAACTTTCTTTAGACTTCATTTTATTGTTAGTGTCCAATTTCATATTTACAATAGTATACTCACCCATATGAGGAATTAAAATAATAGGTATTTCTTGTTTCAAACAAGATATAAATGTTGCCCAATGGTAGTTGTAAGTCAAATATTAATGATGGCATATTTTTAGACATAAGCAGACATTTTTCCTTCACTTGTATAGTGTGCATCTAAGGTTATTCATTGTTTTTAATATTATTTTATATATCATATAATTTTTTAATTAACTGAAATATGTGTAGTTACTATTCCAACTGAATTTGAATGTATAATGGCATAAAAACATTGTGCAAAATTATAAGCTTAAAATTGTGTAAGTTATATAAATGGATGTTTAAATAAATAATTTGCAGGTTTGATGGCACATCAATGTATTTTAAGTTGTCAATAAATTTGGAATGTTTTTATTAAAATTTGTAAACTTGTATGTCAGTTTCGATTGGTAATCCGGTTATGTTAGGTTTTCCTCTACAAGCTTGTAAAATCAATGTCTTTGTTAGAATACTTGTTGGTTGAGAAACCAGTTGAACATGTTTTGAATTAAGCAACATGTTTGCGTCTTGGAAGCTTCTAGAACTCATATTCTGATATACACTTATGACTATGATCAAAATCATTTGCAGTTTGCCATAGAAAACCTGTTTCAATTTAGTCAAATTATGATTTTCTTTAGCCAGTTTTATCAAGAATATAGAAAACATATAAAATGTATATATTATTGTTTTAACTTTAACAAAATAAGATTTGATTTCATTTATAGTACATATATTAAATACAAAAGTTTAAATGTTACAAAATTAACTCATGGTATTGTATTGATGTCTTCTACAAGTTTACTCAGAAACTAAGTGACAGCTTACATTCCTCGGTCAGCTATTCTTTAGTACCACATAATTATAATACTCAATTTATGTTTTGTAATAATGGTGATTTATGAGATGTTATGTTATTTGACCAAAGGCGTATCTAATCTACCTATTCATGTATAATGCAAGTAGATGCATTTTAAAGTAGTGTTCATAATTTTTAGTGATACATAGCAGACATGAAATTTTTCAAAATGTCTCGTGGGCCAGGTCAAATCTTACAGTGGACCGGCTGCTGCCCACATATAACCTAAAAGATACAAATAGTTTTTACATGAGTACTTCCTGTTATGTACATTAGATGAGGTGTAATGTTATTAGCAAAGAAAATGTTCCCAAATGGCTAATAATAATATATATAAATATTTTAACAGCTAACTTTTTTCTGTCTCTAACATATGAAATTTGTAGCTCATGTTACATATAATTTAAACTGTTCATTACAAAAGTTTCTCTATGAAACTGATTATAATACATTTTTTTGTAACATACTTATTGCATTAAGGTCTTCTTACATAGGCACACTGTAAATTAGTAATAAAATTGATTGAGGAAACTGACCTTCAACTATATGAAGCATCGTAAAGTAGACAAATATTTTGATTCTTAGAATAGACTCAAACACATCTGTTTATGAAGTACTTTATTTGACTGTGTGATTATTGTAAAGTAGATGAGTATTAGTGACATTGTCTGAATGTAAACAAAAGGCAGTGTCCTTCGCATCTATAAGATATTCTAAAATATTGGGAAGATGGCATTGCTCAAATGTGGTGTGTCATTGTTAGTGATGCTGTCTAAACTAGTGTATTAGGTAAGGTAAATTATACATAATTCAGGCAAGGTATATTTTGACCATTACATCTAATTGATCACTAAAAGTATTGTTATACCAGTTTTACTTAAATAAAATCTATCAATTTTATATATTACTAGTTTTTGTCCATGGCTTTGCCCGTGTGGACATGGAATGAATAAAACATGACTTATTTTGTAAGTATGACATCTAGCAAGATACTGTGAAATATTTACTTCTGTGGAGAAGGTTTTTCATGATGCATAAAAAGGCAAACACAGACAGACAAATTAATATTTTGACTCTTTTGCACTATAAACTCTAATTCACCAAAAAAACCTAAATCAAATCTGACAATAATCACAATTTTCATAATTAACATCCCAAAAAACCTCAATAAGGACATCCATATTGATTTTTATGTTTACTCTCATCGCCTAAATGATTGATTTTAAAAAATGGTGCAATATGTATTTGCTTATTAGGAGTAATTTTACAAAGCTCTGAATCGAAATGTCTATTTAATATTGAAACTTTAAACCTCTATTTTACCCTTTGAGGGATTGAATTTTGGAATTTCCTTCCTTATTCCTTGTTAACATCTTAAAGGGAACCCCCATGCAAAATTTTGACTTCCTGAGTCTCAAGGATTTGGGCTCGGTGTTAAAAAGTAATGTCTTTTTTTAATTGCATCATTCTAATGATAGTCCAAGGATGGCATGTCATGAAAAAAAGAGTTCTATGCTAGTGTTTACTTTTAACTACAGTGTAGTAGTCAAAAACTAGATAGATTTTTGTTAGATGTTTTAAGATGAGTTGATTTAGTATGTGAATGCATGCACTGACCATACTGATAAAACTTACTTTTCAATGATATTTATTAAATTATACATTTTTAATCCAAAAACATATATGTGACTGATGAATTTTGGAATGACCATATAATAATTAATGTTTTCACCATTTTCATTGATATTTTAAGCACCCAAAATCGATGAACTCGCTCGAAACTCTTAATGTATGTCAGTGAATCAAGAGAGATATACAAAGATTTTAACATGTGGAAATAATCTGTGGTCTCGGCCTACCTTTCTGGATTTATGTTGTCACTGTACATTAACTTGTACAGTACTTGTACTTAAGTGTCTTGTGGTTATCATTAAAATCTGAATTAAAATTCATGGCCATACTATAAGTTCATGGCAAATAAAGTGACACAAACATATGAATTGTGTATTATACATACATATTCCCTGGAGTTGAAAGTACTGTTTTATAATAAAAAGTAGGTTTGCTAATGTAACTTAAGACTTAGTGAATTCATATAATACATATTAAATTTCATTCAATCCTGACCTTGTAAATAATTCATTTATTCTGTGTGTATGATTTTCTGCTGTACCATCCTCTTAATAATGAAATCCTTTCATTTCAAATTAATTACTACTAGATTGTTACTATCAATTGTCAGTACCATAATACTAAATAGCAATAGGTCTAAGTTCTTAAAACTATTAGTGCCTTTTATTTCTAATGTATTTATCCTTGTTCATTTTGTATCATTTCTAGGTCACGGAATCATTAACATTATTTACATGTGACAATTCAAAGTAAGAAGGACACATACCGCACATTGTTTAAAGTGCATGATGTGAGTTTAGTGGAGGGAAAATGTTTAAAATGAGAAACATTAGTGATGTTTGAAGTAAACTGCAACACTATTTGAGTGACCACCATGAAAGTGAGCATGTCTAAATGGTTTTTTTCAGGAAAATTTTTATGAGATCCTCTTCGTTGTAACTATCTCACTATCAGATGGTGCTGCAGTTCATCCACTTCTACACTGTTTAACCCATGACTATAAAAATTGATATTCATAAGTATCTAAATGTGGCAAATACTTTTATACTATCTTTTATCTATAAATTGTCAGTAAATAGCGGTGCAACACTTCAGCTTCAGATTGTTTGATCATCATGAAAAATTATACATGTAGGTATTTGAACATAGGAGAATAATTTTATGCCAAATGTCAAAGTTCCAGAACCTGGATCAAAATTGAAAACTCAACTGAGATAGAAATCGAAAACAGAGAGATCAAAATTGAAACCGGAAATGAGTTTGGGATTGACAGCAAGATCATTCATTACAAAAAATAAGGGAATACATTCTATATCCATATGGATGGAAAGCTTAATATACATAAAACACAAAATATGTGTCTGTCTGTCTTAGTTTATAACTCTAGAACCACTTATTATGATTGTTTTTCACTATGGAAGTATATTGTCCGAACAGGTGTTTTAGTATATATTAGCTTTTGCTCGTGGCTTCACTTTGTGAATGAATTTTTTTTATATAAATTGGTTATGATTATTTATAACAGCAATGTCCAGGAGGATCAAAATGAACGTAGATCCCGGTTTGAAATTGTGAGCAGGACCAAGATTGGAATTAAGAACAGATTATATTAAAAATCATTTATTTGCAGTACTTCTTCAATGTAAGAGTATGCATTCCTCTGGGTTGATTTACTTGAAATTGAATTGAGTATGCAATGGGATGGGGCTCTAGGTCGAAACTGGGATGAGAATTGAGTGACTTGGACAGGAAACAAAAAAGCACCAGGACCAGGATCACACTTAACAGTGTAATCTGTCGATATATAAAAAATGTACAAATTCAATACTACACACTAGAAACAAAAACTATTTCTTTAAATGACAATTGAGTGCTATACTTGTACCCATTAAGACAAGAATCTAAGGAATATGGTTAAATATTAATTACACTAATTTTTAACCATATTCCTACACTATATGTATTTAATTTTTTTCTGTGGTCCTCAAAATGTTGATAACATAGGAATTAGGTGTGTAGTAGACTGGCAATTTGGGTGTTATATTTTCACCAATAATTTTTTCCTTTTTTGTATGAAGTAAGGATTTGTTCGTAATTGACCATTGTCTGTTGTAGAAGTCTATAATCAAAAGTTTTCATGAAAGTATATCAATAAGTACCCTTGCTTTTTTTCAATAGATGGGTTTATTAATTTTTTTTTATCTGAGTTTTCAAGTGTCTATCAGTGCATGCCTATAACTAATATTTCAAATCTTAAACATAAACTACATTGAAATTTCTTTCACTAGATTGTGAATTTTCAAACTTCAAGCATATATTAATAAACAGTAAAAAAATGTTTACTCAGTGATAACTGTAATGCTGAGCAATGTCATTTTTAGTTTTGAAGAGCTCGTGACGCTCACGCCACGCGTTTACATTATCAACATGCTCTGTGTGTAATCAGTGATTTTTGTAGCTAGTAATTTAAATGAAATATGAAGTAGTGTAAAGGATGTAAGTCTGTGTGGACGTTACAAATGAACTAACACGTATGTTTACGCGGCGCCGCGCCGCCCACGTCATATCATTTATGGATTTACCTGCTGCTTCAGACTCGGTAGCATTTCCTTCGCTAACACTCATTATCTAGTCTTTGAAATATTTTAATACTGTTAGCTGTTCATTTATTACTGTGCTGTTCAAAAAAAAAACCTATACAATAAATTAGCTTGTTATTGAATGTACTGTGTAATGTCCAAAATTTCATTTTGTATACTGCAATTTTTTCATTAACCTAAAGTTGAATATTTACTTAATGAGAGATTATTAATCTATTAATAGTTCATTATCATGCAGGCATAGGTATAATCAATCAGCACTGAATTAAATCTTACAATAATTTAGCTATTATTATAATTGTCTAGCTTTTGACAGTGGCTCCGCCCAAATAGACATAAAATGATTAATTTTTTAAAATTGTATTTGTATAAAATCCCTTCTTAGTGGACATATACAACTCGAAAAGAGTAAATATGCCAAAGCTCACGTCAATTGAATCTATAGTTTTCTTTATAGAGATCTCGTGATGAATCAGTCAGTCAGTGGTATTTTGCTTATATATGTATAGAGATTTAGTTAGTACTAGCTTTCTTCTCTTAGCGGTAGATAATGTGTTGCTTTTTCTTTTATATTGAATGATTTTGATTCTGATTCCACACTCGGTTTCAATGCCACTCCCATTCTCGATTTTGGTGTTGGTCTCTATACCAACTTTTGTTATGAAATTACTATTTCACCAATATTACTATCGGCCATGGTTCCCATCTGTAAGAAGCCGAAGTACATGCTAGTGTCAAAATAAAATACAGCTTATATTACTCAGCAATAGTGAAGCTTTCTATTAATGAAAGCATTTTTAAAATTAATAGCAGAAAATGCATAGTCAGAGGCAGACGCTATAATAGACAACATAAAAATCTTGATGAAAACAAATATATGTACCAACTTTTATAGTGTTCGGTTAATTGGTATCAAAGTACATTAAATTCAGATAGGTCAACATCTCTTTTTATATATGAATGTGAACAAAAGGAAATTGTAACATTTACCTTTTTATACTTAAACTGGATTTTCCCCATTACTCTATGTGGACATACAATGAATTCCTTCATTCAATTATAATGACCAGTCTCGCTTTCAAACGTAATCCCGATAGCTATCCTGTATCCATTCTGGTCCTGATTCTGCTCTCAATGCCGATTTATCTTACTGTCGTTTCAGATTGCAGAACTGACTTTGCCTCTTGACCTGGTCTCGATCTAAGTAGATGACAATTCTAATCTTGCTCTCGATCCCATCTCACTCTCAATACTCATTTCAGTACCAAATTTCAAAATGTCTCGATTTCAATCTCTACGATATTGACTCACTTTTCCCTGTTCCGCTTATAATTTCAATTCCATTGCTGGTCAAGATTCTGATGAAACTAGTATCAAAATAAAATGTAGACTTTATTACTCGGGCATAATGCAGCTTTTTATGAATGAAAGAATTTTAAAATCTATTAAGTAGTTTGCTCCAATAGTACAAATATGCAGACGAATTTGGATACAAAAGCTAGTTTTTATATGCCTATAATCTTCACACAAGTGCCAGCAATAAGTTGATAGTTTTATGGTAATTGGATAAAATAACAAAAAGTATGGTAGTGCATAGAAAAAGAAATATTGATTTTTATATGTTATATAAAAAATTGCAATGCCTTTAAAGATCCTCGTAATTAATTATAATGGCAAGTTGCACCAAAATATACACTGATTGATTGGTGTTTACCAAATCATGTTTTTTATTGTGCTGCAACTTGCTCTGTATGTACTTTGTTAAAATATGAGTTGTTTGTTTGCTTCACTTTGATGGTCAGTCAGATGTGTAAATGATACTAACAAACACATACTATGATATTTTGATGTTCTGAAATAGTTATTGTCCACAGAATAACCAATGCCTACATGTGTATATTGTTAATCCTACCTTAATTTGAATTAGGTCTCCATATCTGTCCTGAAAGCATGACTGGAAACGCAAATTAAATTCGGAATAAAGGAATTGTTAGGCCATGCAGACTAAACTATTAGTTTTGCAATAATAGGTAATATTAAAGTCTATCCAAACTTTTTCCATGTATTTGAGATCTTTAAAAATTGCTATTTATAAAACTTCTTAACTAAATTTCCTTAGAATTTGTTTTTGTAACCGTATCTGGCATTCATTTTTCGATAATTTTGTCATATTTACTGATAGCTGTTTTATTTGAACCTTATTAATTTTCAAGCAGCACAAATCACTGGCACTGTGCATTACTACATGTATATCACCAAATAAGCCTTTTTCCGTTTAGCTAATATTGATTTGCTATTGTATGCAGAGCTGATTTAATAACCACACTCAAAATATATATTTTCTTATATCTTAGATTTGAAAACTGAGATATAAAAGAAATGAGATTTACTACTTTTCAAATGAATCACAATCTACACATGTAATGAAAGTTTTAAATAGGTCAATCCAGTGCATAAAATGTTTCCTGAAAACAATTATTGTTATAATATAGACCAAACTGAATACTGAACCCACAAGTGTAGATTAAGTTGTTCATCATGCTTTATTGTACCTTTTTAGGTTTTGCTATTGATTAATATTGATTTACTATTGCTAAGAATCCTTATTGCTTGGTCAATTCTTTTTATTATAGGATCAGCCAGTTTGTGGGTCAGCCAATATCCAGTCATTTATTTTTGATAACCATCAAATTGGTGTGAACAGGTCAATAATAATAATTTTAGTATGCTAAGGTCGAATCTTTGTGGTTTGTATTTATGTATCTAATGTGTTTACCTTCACATAAAAAAATACGCATATTTTTTAAACAATTTTGCTATTGTTTTTTGAAGATCAATATTCCATTGTATAATGAAATGCAAAATGTTTATAAAAAATACCAATATGGTACTATATATAAAGATCAGATATTTTAAAATGTCTCAAGATTTTAATTTTGGCTAAGTAAATTAGTTGATATGATATGGCTCCATTAGTTGTAGATTTCCAATTAGACAATTTCGTGTTAAGTTGTACAATCGTTAGTCTGCAGTAATTATTAGTTTAACATTACATTGTTTTAAATTAGGTCATTGAGCACTTTTGGCACAGTGCAAAACATTGATGTACATATTTTCAATGTTGCCACAATTATCGAAGTAAGAACCATGCCACTGCGTTTTACTAGAACTATGGCAATGCTTGTGACGCATTAGATTTTTAAATCTAATGCGTCACAAAAACTGACAAACAATATTATTATTGTAAATTACAAACTCCCATATGAGCAGCAAGATAAGACCAAGGTGTCTATAGTGAAAGTCATATTAAAAACGACACTGACGCGCTTAGCTAATTCGATGATAATACACACTAAAATAACTTTTTTCAATATAATGAAAAACTGGCATGCACCTAGTGTTACCACAACACGACACAATATATCTATGTTAAATACTTAATAGAACTTATTGTTTTTCTTAATACAGTGTAAACTCTATATAACGACACTGAAGGGACTGTGCATTTTATAGCGTTATAAAGAGTTGTCGTTAAATGGAGAGAAGAAAAATCAGAAAAAGTAAAAGTTTATTTCAGACTAGTGTTAGTAATACCCATTTCTATTGCACGTATCAGTAAAACTTTTTTCGTCAATACAGAGTGATTTTCTTTTACTAGCCATGTGTACAGTTTGAAAGTTTGTGAGTAACTAAGAATATGATAACGTAGAGATATTCCATGACTCCTACTTACAAATGTATTAGTCATGGTCAACAACAGTCTACACGTGCAAGTAATCCCAATTTGTAAACAAAAGAACGAATTTCTTACAAAGTTCGGTATGCATGATGCCGACAGTCGAGTTTATTGCAGGCTAGGGTAATAAAGCGACAAAAGAACGTACACAGCTGCGCAGTTTTTACTAATTTTGGCAACTTAAAAGGTACTTTTTTTACTCAATTGTTGGCCTTATTGAAAGTGGGTGTAATGCTATGTAGAGTGTATCAGTGTATGGAAGACAAGCTAAACCAACTAAAGCCAATTGATTTCGACGCTTTAGGGAGTTTGTCGTTAAATCGAGGGACGTTACATGGAGTTTACACTGTATTAGGTTGAGGGAAAGGTTTTTGCATATTTTATAAAGTAAAAAATTGCAGTAAATTCTTTTGTATCTAGTTAGCTTTGATACAATTAAATAGATGATATTTTAAAAAGTAAAAGCAATGTCCTGCCATTTTTCTATTGTCTTTCTGACAACCAAAGTGAGTGAATCTAACATAAAAATTTGAAATTTCATTATAAAAAAAGGAAAAAATTACATATAAGCCACAAAAAAAAAATTGTAATGTTTATGGACCTAATACAGTATCAGCAAGAGTAGCACAAAACTGGTTCAAGCATTTTCATTCCAGTAATTTTGATGTCAAAGGTCAATCTTGCTCTGGTCAAGCTGCTACAGGTAAAGTCGTTGCCATTTTGGAAGAAGATGGAGCAAGATTGGCATATTAGATCTTACGTCATAGCAGAAAAGCTGGGAATTGACCACAAAACAGTTTTGACCCATCTGAAAAAAGTTAGATGTACAAAAAAGCTCATTTGCGATTCTCCATTGAAACATAATGAAACTGAACCGTTTTGGAAAGGATTGATTATATAGTGATGAAAAAGAGACTACCTATGATAAGACTGTACAAAGAAGATCTGTTTAAAAGGCACACAAGCTCCACAAACTATAGAGAAACCTGGATTAATTCTCAATATGTTGATGCTATGGTATGGTGGGACTGGAAGGCATTATTCATTAAGAGCTTTTACCGCCGGACAAATGTATCAATTTGGATCTCTACTGCCAACAGCTGATGAGACTAGCAAGAAGTAGAGAAAAAACGTCTGGAATTGATTAACAGATAGGGTATAGTTAATCATCATGATAATTCCAAATCACACACATCTTTAGCCACTCAGCAAATATTGAGAGAGTTTGCTTGGGAAGTCTTAATGTGTCCACCATATAGTCCTGATCATGCAATCTCAAATTTTCACCTGTTTCGGTGACTTCAGAATTTTTTGGGTAGTATTAGGTAAACATCGTGAGAGGATTGTCAAAATCACTTTTTGTAGTTTTTTGTCAGAAGTCCTGAAATTTCCTCATCAGTGGGATATGTCACTACCTACAAAATCGCAACGAATTGTTGAACAAAATGTCATATGTATATATTAATTAAATGTAAATAAAATATGATGAAAAATTATCTTAAATTTGTGTATGAAATATGAAAAAACTTTTTCCCCAACCATATATATAGACCACTATTTACTCACATAAATACTGTGTGATGATTTAAATCCCCTTTTGAAGTTGAATTTGTATTCTAACTCCGAAAATGTGTTAATGTGGTATATTGTTAAATATTTGCACTTTAAAACTATTTACTCCAATATTATTTTTATTTAAATATTTGTTCGAGATTTACAATAAGCTATTTCTTTTTTTTAGTTCACTTCTTAATGGAAAACGTATTTGAAATTCATTTATTTATGTGACCCATGTTTGGTTCACAGAGATCATCAGTGTACCAAATATCCACTTATGGATCCAGTAGATTCAGAGCAAATTTGCTGTGACAAACAGATGAAACCCTAAAATTGAGGAATTAACGCTTAAAAAAATTTAAAAAGCTGACTGCATAAAAGTGAGCTGAAAAGAATGAAATAAATTTTAAATATTTGCAGTCGGAGGCATCAGATTCATGTTCCCTTACTTGCTGTGACTCTTGCTAAATGTAGCCTCTAACTATAAATATTTATCATATTTGCTTTCAGTTCACTTACAGTCAGGTTATTTAAAAATTGTAGGTATTTTTAACTTCCCGCTAAGAAAATTAAAAATTTTCGATAATCGAGAAGTTATTGGTTTTACCCTGTTTTTCGAAAATCGAGTTTTCATCAGATCTCAACGTTTTGAAGCTCTAGGAAGCTTCCCTGACTATTTTTACGATGGTGTCAATATGTCTGGATGTGTGTGTTGTGTGCGTGCGTGCGTGCGTGCGGGCGTGCTAGCGCGCGCGTGTGTATACTTATAACTTTTGAACGGCTTGACCGATCGAAACAAGACTTGTGGCATTCGAAAGGGTTCCACTGAACTTAGGCTTCCTGTAAGTTTAAGCTGATTCGAATCTGTAGATCCTGAGAAATTTCAAAAAAAAAACAAAATTCATTTTTGATGTTTTTTGAGAATAACTTTTTGGATATTGCACTGATCAATTCCATAACCTAATAAGCTCTTAACCTCTAAAAATGACGTCGAATGTTGTTTTGGAAATAAAATCGGTTGATTTGTTCGTGAGATATCGTGAATGAAAAAAGTCGAAAAAAGCGTTTTTTTAGAATAACTTAGTAACTTTACGACTAATTGATTTTGCCCTTAGTATAACATTTTAGGCATCAAAAAAATGCGTCGATTGCCGTCTTGAACATTGAAATCGAACAACGCGTTCCAAAGTTATGGCATTTTAAATATTTCAAAAATAAGTTTTTTCAACATAACTTTGAAATGTCGATATGATTTTTTATCGAGAACTTTCAAGTGATCATACGGATCGATTTCAGTAATTCATTTATTTAAAACCTCAGACGATTGAATCATTAATAAACAAATCGGACACGGTTAATTTGTTTGAGATAAATTATTGTTAAATCATTTTCAAATTTTGTTAAAAAAGGTTTTTAAAATAACTTTCCTCTAAGAGAGCTAAAAGAACGACGTTAAATGCCATAAAACAACTTAAAATCGACCAATTTGTGTAAAAAATTACTTAGTTTAATGTATACTAGACTTTTGGGCTCAAAAGCTCAAAATAACATAAAAACAGTATTTATTGAGCTTGAAGAGCTCAAAGACGTCGCAACAAACTATGTTACCTGTAGCTTTGCGGTTAAATTAGTGGGAAGGTGCAGGGATGGCCTTTAGGGTCAACCGTTTTCCATTTTTTTTTATTTATTGCCTTTTACTTTTACTTTTGATTTAACAATATCCTAAGATTGCTTTCTATCATTAGTAGCGTCAATGATCTGTCTCAATTTAAGTATTTTAATAAAAATTTTAGTTGATGTATTGTTATCAAATAATTATTAATATTGTACCTATTTTTTATTATATATTTATTCTTAATTAGGTTATTTTTCTTTCATTGTTTTAAGTAACGCTTTGGGTAACAATCTAAAATATCTTGGCAAACAGAAAAAATTCTGTGTTGGTCACTCAATTTTTAGAAGTGAGAATGGTTTTCAACGAACTTTAAAGTTTTCAGCCATATTGATTTTTGATTACTTTTGTGTTTAGTGTCACTCACAAGATCAATAAAAATTGATTGACCTAAGTATCATCAAAATCGGTCTGCGCGTTTGGTCCTTCATCATATTTATTATAGACTGATAAACGCATTACCCTCCTTGGCGCCGCGCAGTGCGGTAAAAAAGAATCATGAAAAATATCCTTCATGTATTTTTTTTGTAAATTAATGCCTATTTTTTAGGCAGAAACCATAGAGTTCATATGATAAGATCCTTGCATATCTCCATATCTATCATGCTTCACAAACATCCAATTATTTCATCTAAGCTTATCGGTTTTATTCGTTTAAAATTTGACCCTTTTTTAAGGTTCCATACCTAAAGGGTACCAATGGGATCCTATTACTAATGCTCTGCTGTTTGTTCATGCATCCCTTTATTTGTCACAGGGTTGCATCTTTTGAACCATAATAAGTAAGCAATTTGAAATTTTTAGTGTGTGTTATTGTTATAGTTGCTGTAACAACAAAGTAAAAATAAAATAAGATTAAAAATTATAGGGTTTCTTCATACCAGAAACTTGTTTTTTTCTGTGATTTTTACTTGGACTTAATTTTGTTCTCGATTTTAGATTTCATAGCCAAGGAGTATCAACAGGACTCTATTAGTAACGCTCCGCTGTCTCAGGGCTGTATCGTTTAAACTATCATAGCTATATTAATTACTATCAACTTGAAATTTTCATAGTGTGTGTTATTAGTACGACTGATGTAACACCAAATGATAAAAATACAAATAAAGTCAAAAATTAAAAGGAATCCTACAAGAAACGTACATTCTTCGGTGTTTTCTGTACGATTATAATTTGTGTTATTGTTTTATACTTCTATTTATAATAATATATAATGTTAAATCGGTATGGAATCCTTTGTGTTTGAGTCGGAATCATACTTAGCCTATATGTCACCTATTTAATTTACATAAGGTTTTCTAGAGCGACTCTTCTATAATACATCCACTCATTTATTTTGTCAGTTTACTTTGATTCATTCTTTTAAAGATAGCCACACAACACCACTCTCTGACATCACAGTCCTTTAACAACACTGAATTACTAACGCAGTGAACATATCGCTATTGCATTGATTCTACTTATTTTTTTTTCTGCCATACCAGTTTTTTACAAACAAACATAAGCATGGCTATCAGGATTCCATCATGGTTAACCAAACGCGCTTGTCGTGAAACAATTTTTCTATTTATCATTGCAAGCAGGGCTGCATTCTCTTCTTTCCTTTTTTTTTATTTTTTTAAATTTGCTTGTTTCAATATTTCTTTCATGTTTACTGTGTATCAAGGATGCGCCCTTGCCATCGCCTGCAACTCGCAATTTTTACGAGTACGTACGAAATTTTTCAAATCGTACAGAGACAGCTATCCATGAATAGGTTAAATAGAAATACACATCTTTGACACCTTTGCAGTTATTTAACCAGTCAGTTCATGCCCTATTTATTCTCTGGAGCACTAAAGGAGCCTCCATATAAAGATTGCAGTGCCTATATCTATCCACTATGCATGGATAGATTTTCCATAGATCATTCATTTTCATAAGTTTTTTCGAGATCTAAAAGAATCAGGTACAGAATACCTGATTCTTAGACTTTTCTGCGTAATGTTTTGCAAAAAAAATCTTGTCGAAACAGCTACCCTTTTCGAAATCCCGTTTGTACTTCCCAGATTTTACTTGCTTGTACGATTGTGTAATATTGTTGGTCAAATGGTTAATCAGATTGCGTGGCATCTCGGGTAGCGGTTATCTAGACAATCACAGGATTATGTCGATTATAAGTGGGCATCGCGCGCGTCGCGACGCTCGTAGGTATGGGCGTAGGTCGGCGCGCGTCGATAAGGCGACGTGACTCAGATGTTGGCGCCCGCCGATCACTCAACGAGAACAATTTATTTTGAAAAGAATAAAAATTAGAATATAACAGCGATTAGTTTTTTCTATAAGTGATTGTTGTTCATATTTATCGCTATTTTTGAAAGAGTTATATACTTTTTGAATTGTATATACGACAAGAGTGAACCACAAAAGTTTGTATTGGGAAAGTCTTAAGAGTTATAAATTTTAGAATTTACCGCTTTTGTAGTAGCCGTAAAGGCGCCAAGTCTTAAAGTTTTAGGGGTTTTGCGATGATGTCGATTTAAACTTTAGGACCGGTTTTAAATTTACACATTATATTCGTGATGTTGTCGCAGGAAGTTACAAATATCAAATATGTAAATTGTTAAATGTCATAAACTTGCACGGAAGTTCTATACAGTAAAGACACTTTCTTTGTATTGTCAACATTATAAACACAAAGTAAGATAAAATAATAATAACGAGTGGTGTCGTGGGACACCAGGTAGGAACGAAGTTCCTTCGGCTAATGTAGAATCGACACAATTTGCAAAAAAAAAATCGTGCTCAATTTTATGTAGGTTTTCTTGATTTTTCTCTTAAATTTTGATGATTAGTTTTTATTTAAGTACAGGAAAGTATTTAGGAAATTCAGTATTTTAGGAAATAAAATAAAAAAAAATCGTAATTCAAATTATCAACTAAAATAACAAAATATGTCTCCTTATTTTTGTTTGACAACACAAAATTACATAGCAATAGAATAATTTCCCACTATTATCACTGTCAATTGCATTCAATTGTTAGTTCACTTGCCATTGTTACTATATTTATTATTCTTTTGACGATTTGAAATTATATGAAAATAAACGTGACTACTCACGAGTAAAATGTATCTATAATGTGAATATTAGCCACGTGCTTGTCCATGAATTCATGAGTATATACTATGCATTGGCGGGGTGGAGTGGTAATAGAGAGAGAAGGGATGAGAGAACGAAAAGAAAGAGGGAGAAAGAAAGGTATTATACACTACTCGCTTGTGTATACGACTGTCGCGCCTGCGCACGTTTCATTTAACGGTTTTATTCCACTGACTTTTTCTTACGGTTTTACTATCACATTTTTTTCAGTTCGGTCGCGCAGCAAAATCCCTATCTCCTCCAAGCCCGCCGTAAGGAACTTCGTTCCAATAACGGTATATGTATGCGTCAATAGTACTGTATCAGGATTCCCGGTGAGCGGCGTCCGGCGGACGGCCCCTATCGGCCCGCGGCGGTTTTCCTGTTTGTTATCGCGTCGCTGCGCCGTCATCCCGCCGGATCACCGCTCGTGACGGCCCCGACCGCGAAACCACGAGGATCGCTGACCGTGCGTTTGACCGACGGTTATTTGCGGCCGGGGCGCTGCCACGCACGCATCTTCCTACGACGATTCGAAAAAGGTTACGTGCCGGCCCGCGTCGTCGGTCGGTGCGCGGAAACGGGTCGCGGCCCTCGGGCCGATCGACTCGGAACCGATAGCCGCTTGTTTTACATCGGTCGATTATCGCTCGCAGCACGCACCTCCCGCGCCGCACCCCCGCGCGGAGTGTCGTGCGGCGCTCGGGGCCGACCGCCGTAATTAAGACGGACGACGCGGCGCGGTGACGTCAGCGCGCCGGCCTCGGCGGCGCCACATGCATCTGGCCGAGGCCGAAAGAATACACTCCCATGAAACACCGCCTCGGTCACGGCCGAGCTGCTGCGACGGACACTTGTCGAGAAGCAGTTTCCTAGTTTTTTGAATATACGCTTATGGACTACTTCAATGATATATTCGGATGCGTAAAATCTTTTGAATTCGCGTCACCGACATGCTAATGTTAACAGTATATTGATATTTAAAGATCTTTTGTATATATACATATGTATATATACAAACATTTTTTTAATTTATTTAATCGCCAAATTATTGTTGTTTTGTTTAAATTGAAAAGCTTAAAGTTAATTATTTGAATGTTAATATTCATATTAAGTTCTATGTTACTGAACTTGCATAGCCTATCATGTTTTGATTCATTAATAAATCACATAAAATGTACATATTTGTTGCTGAGAATGATGATAGATGTGAAACCCAGAATAACATTAATGATTTTAATTTACAAATGACATTTTAATTTTTGATCTTACAATTAATTAGAATATCCCAATAAGATCATTGTCGTATCGTAGGTTTAAGTTTTTGTTTTTATCGGTAGTTCCCAACCACTGTTTTTTAGTTTTTTGGTTTTTCTACGGCTTGATGTTCGCTTCAGTCTTTAGACAATAAAAATCTAATAATAGTGCTTACACAAATATTATTAGAAACCTTTTTGCGTAGATCAGAATACGGATTTATTTTTAGAGTATTAATCAGAGCAGTTTAATTAATAGTACCTAAAAAAGAATATAGCCCGATATTTGTGTGCGGCGGGGGGCGCGGGGCGCGGTCTGGCGTAAATCCGTCGGCGGCCGGCCGCAGACGACCAATGCCAGACGTGACCGAGCTACTTGGGTTCAATATTTATATTACCCAGCCGATCCTTAATTATTTGGTGTTATTCTGTCTAATGGGCGTCTCGATACTTTCTCGATTGAATCTCAACTCGTTCATCCGCAAACTTTAAGTAGGATTTCTAATTAACTATTAATAAACTGACAACCTTAAAAATAAGGGAGTACTTGAGCGATCGCGTCTTAGCCTTTAGCCCAGAGAGAGACCCGATAGGTTAATGCCTACAACTCTAGATTTAATTACAAAGATGTAAAAACATATTGCTATTCATGCAGTTATGGTCTGGGAACGGAAAGTACAAAATAGGATAAGCTTTGTAATTTTGTTTGTGAGGGATAATCTCTGGAACTACTGAACCTATGGTAAAGTTCTTTTATCAATCAGAAGCATAGATGTATAAAAAAGACAAGCTGCATAATCGCTTACTACATATTTCAATGTCGAAAAATAGCTCAAAGTGTACACGATGTTTGTCAATTTTTACGATAACATTTTCTTATCCCAAAGAAAAATAACGGAAGGAACATTATTTTTTTATCATCTGACATTTCAATCGAAATGTAGTAACATAAGGTTCATTCTTAAATGCATAGTAAATAAGTAAGGATCATTTTGTTACTAATAGACAAATAAATCCATTTTTTTTACAATTTACACTTGCTGTTCTGAAACAAGACATATTGGAGTGGTTTAATATTATTTTAAATCTTTATTATTGTTTTTTAGTTGAATCTATAAAAAGAATCATAGTATATTTTTTTATAATAAAGCTTAATGAAATAACCACTTAAGATTAAAGTTAATATGAACCTTTAATTTTATAATGTCGGGGAAAATATACATGATAGTACATACTTTATATCCAGTGTATAAAGTATAGTAATATAAAACTTAACGTATATTTTTTTAAATAGGTTTAATCAATTGATTATCAGTACCTTTTAGAGGTAATTTTAAGTTTTGTATATATATAAAATAAATAATTGAAAAAATGAAAAAAGTGACTCCATTAGTACTAGAACAGAATCTCTATTGTTAAGCGAACGAATAATGTGACACGATAAATACGAGACCGGTGTTGCTTGGGTAGGTAGGTCGGTTTATATCTCAATTTTTGATGCTATTTTGAATGAAGGAATACAAGATACACTCATGGAATACTCACTACAATATATGATTGAGCACCTATTATAAACAAGCTAGATTTTGTTTATCGAAAATAAGAATCACCATCCTTTTTCATAGCTTTTTACCTGTTCTTTCTGCACTTTTAACGGAACACTTCGACGTCTAGCGGAAGGTGTGACGAAACTAAATGCGACGAGGGCTAACTGCTGTAGCCCTCGAGTACCGCGGCCGCCTCTGAGCGCGAGACGTCATCTCTTTTTATAGATCAGTGATCGGAAGCGACAAGCTGCAATTGGCCGCTATGAGCTACTTTTTATTCTGATAATTAGCATTCGAACTCTTGTTTGCCGGCGTGTTTTTCGAGTTTTGTGACATGCATGTCGTCTGATTTTGACTGATTTTTTAGATCTAGGTATATTATTATGAAATTTGCAAAAGGCTGGCGGTAGTTTTCTGCCAGTTTTATTTAGCTGATTTTTAATTTTGCGCTTTTGATTTGTTTTGTTTTTGTATAACGAATAAATCCTGAACCAGAATCGGTGAATTCTGTACAAGTTCTATGAATGCGTTTTTTTTTATAATCATCTGAAACTAACAAAGTAGCAGAACCATAAGAATACCGAAAAAAAAAAGTTATTAAATTCTCGTATTTCCAACTTCAATGCATTCCTTAACATAAAATATCACATTTTTTATGTGTAATTAGTTATACATAATAGCTTAAAGAATTAGCATAAAAATATCATTATTCACAAATAATATATTGTTCCAACATACAGTGTTTTAATTTGTCTTTAAATAATATATTATCTATTGTGCAATTAAAGAAATAAAAAGTGCATTAGCTGTAAAGAGTAATGAAAATTTATGCATATAAAATTAAAAAGCGCCATAATCTCATGTAAATTACAAAAACACAGAAAACAGAATAGAGCTTGTTTTTTTTATCAGAAGATTTATGGAATTTGGAATTTTATTTTGCGATGTTAGTAAATCAGATTAGATAATCGAAGCTGGCATGCTTACTGCTGTAGCGCTCGACACTCGCTCACCAGAAAGGTGGCAAGGCGTTAGCGAATGAGAATCAGGAACGAAACGATAAGGGCGGTGATTGTATGCTGGTGCAATCGCGATGCGGGT
The DNA here is from genome assembly GCA_005406025.1 of Eumeta japonica. Taxonomy (NCBI): domain Eukaryota; kingdom Metazoa; phylum Arthropoda; class Insecta; order Lepidoptera; family Psychidae; genus Eumeta; species Eumeta japonica. Next base: position 55,143 of record BGZK01001406.1, read on the forward strand.
GACTTGCGCGTCGTCGTGATTGAAAGGGGGCTGGACAAAGAATCTTCGTAAAGTACAAACGTAATTCGTAAACATTAACCGATTTAACAGATTGTCCATATACTATTTGTAATACTTTCGAATTATGTTTTTTTGGTTCGGTAGTCAACACGGAACCCTTACAGTTTTACCATATTCGTCCGTCTGTCTGTCTGGCTCAGAGACTTAGTACGAGGAAGCTGTAATTTGACATGGATATGCATATTATTCACGGCGAAAAGTGGTGAATAAAATGTCGAGAAAAAAATTTTAGGGTATTTCCCCTGTGCATAAAATTGGAATGAGTTTTTAATTATGTGTATCCAGGAAAATTATATTTTTGGATATGAATAAATTCAGGACATTAGTACATATGACGTTAAAGTGAAGTTAAAAGGAAAACTAAGCAGGCTTTTCTAGATAACGAATAATAATCGACCAACTTATAAGTACGGATTTCATTGAAAATTACTAGAATGAAGTTTACGAATCGTATAAAATTAAATTGTGCCAATATTAAATCATAACACCTTTAACACCCATCCTACATGGGCCTGTTTTTAGATATTATTAGCCATTAAAGCGTGAATTCAATTAATATATTCATAGTATGAAACAAAAAGGCCCCCTTCTATGTCCGCCCATTGTGACGGTCAACTACGGAACCCTACACTACGCGTGGCTCCACACGCATTTGGCCGATTTTTACTTTTAGTGCAACTCACAGAAGGATTTGCATCGAGAGCGAAACCAAAATCAGTAATATTCAGTGGAATCGAAATGAGCTACCAAAGTCGTGGTGCGCTGTTATCTTGAACGATCGTAAGAAAAAATACGAATTAATTATTTATCGCAGACGTCTGCAGTCGCCGTAACCATCGACGTATGTCGCAATGAAGTGGCACTCCGCGGGCCGAGTCATGCGCGGGCGCGGCGCTCGGCGAGCCACTTCTAGTTCACGGAACAATTACGTGTGCTAGCGCCACGCGCCGGCGAGCGGCCGGCTCGTAAATTATGTGGAATTATGTGTTTTTCCACGGAGCATGCTGCGATTGAGTTAGTTCATCGATGCGAATAGCGAAGGCACCGCCCGGAGGGGCTCCCCAACGAGTACGCGTGACCGACAGACGTCAAATCGACCGGTGTTGCTCTGTCACACTCGAAAATTACAACCTGCCTGCGCCTCCCGTGGAACTGAGTTTAAAACGGTCCTTTGGCAGTCTCCTCCATTTGTAGTGATTTGAATTGACATAAAAGCTACCAGCGGCGGTCGCTTGCCTTCGATCGCTGGGTATTATTTTAAAGACTAAACAGTTCACATGGGTCATCCTAGACAGATACATGCATGCTTTCGCGGACTCTTAATATCTACAATGGTATCGTATATTAGTTTGATATATCTCTTGTGGTTTACTCTGCGTAAGCGCCCCAAATTGTACAAATAAGTGACTAATAGTGGTGGTTCTATATGAAAAGGGTCTTTTTTCTAAATCAATTCCATCACTGTTTATTTTGTACGTTACTCTATGTAACAAAATATTAAATCGGAGGAAAAGTTTTTTTGCGTTTTATAAGTATAAAATTGTAGTAAAATTTATTTGTGCTATTGATATCTGGTCGTGTGATACTATTAAATAAATGACATTTTAAAAAGGAAAAATGAAAAGTAAAATAGATGTCCCGTTATTTTTCGATGGTTTTTCTGTATAGCAAAATGAGTGAATTTAACGTAGGAATTAGATTTTGAAATTTTACAAAAAAGGGTAAAATGCGACACAAGCCGCGAAAACAATTGCGACGTTTATGGCCGTAATGCAGTGTTCTTCTATATTTTATGTGATAATGAGTTTATCAATTTTTTTTAATTATTTCAAATTTAAGTTATTGTTGAGTTATAAATAGACACACTCAAATAAACAATAACAGACAGTAATGTGTAAATATTACAAAATATGGTTATTTACTGGTATTTAGAATATTATATTTGCTTAAGTATTATGTAAGTGACCAGAGATGACTAAAAATGAAATCAAAATTAAAATTTATTGCAAAAGCAATGAAGTATAAGCCATCGAAAATTTTGTGCCATCTCTTTCTTATAGAACGGACTTTAGATTCATTCTATGTATATGGCGATAGTAAACAATGACGTCACAGTGTCTAGTTGTCAACTTAAAACAGTCATTATTGAGTTATTTTTATAATTATAAAAATAACACACTCAAATAAAAAAACTTTAAATTTAGTAATTTAAAAAAAATAGTAAGATATCCCATTGTCGCTCAATAACAGAGACCCGTGTTGAGATTCTCAGCAGATGCCTGTATCCGTAAGGCAGCAATCTGCTTTTGACGAAGTTAATAGTACCATATCTGAAATAGTCGAGTGGTTTAATATTAATAGTCTTTCTCAATGAAACAAAAACAAAATTTGTTGAATTCTCTTTTTCTAGTGGTAAATTCATTAACGTAAACGTAACAGTCAAGAACATTGAATATTGTGGACACAACCTTATTCTTGATTTTACTTGAATAGCTAATTTACTTTGGAATTCTCAAATTACGACAATGGCGAAAAGCTAAGTTCTACGGCATATGCATTCAAATAAATTCGGCAACTTCAGGTGAAAGCACCGCGAAGCTAGTTTATTTCACTTTCTTTCATAGTCACATGTACGTTATACGGTCGAAGAGCTGAGATTGACACAATTTTTGTGCTGTAGAAGTGGTTTGTTCGTGTTATTTATAATTTGAAACAAAAAGCATCTCGGAGAATATTGAAATAAAAATATTTTAACTGTAACGTCACAATACTATGTCAATAAAAATACAGAATTGTTCCAAAAAAGGATCGACGTATGTAACATTAATGCAAGACATAAGAACGGCCTTACTGCTGATAAAACCCGACTCTGTAAAGGTAACTGATTCTTCAAGAGGCAATGTGTGCGCTTTTATAAGATGTCAGCCGAAATTTAAAATTTGCCATTTATGAATTGAAACTTTTTTAAAAAAAAGTGTTTATGGCCTAGGGTTATTATACCGTTTCTGAACGTGTTAATAAAAAACATCCATGGGATTGAACTGCTCAGCTATTAGATTGTAAATGTACTAATTTTATTAATTATGTCTCTGAGCAAAAGAGCAAATTCTTACATTTTTTATCTATTCTTTTCAAAGTGAATCAGAATTTGAAATGGGTGGTATCATTGAATTTGTGTCGCCTTTAAAAAGGGTTTATCTATTGGTATATTAAAGTTCCTTAAAATTAATTAAATTGTCGTTAAACTATGAACATATATGTATAAACGAGCTGATAGACAAACAAGCAAAAAGTAGTCTATGTCCATTCCCTGGTGTCACCATCCATGCGTAGTTTCATCAAATTCAGTAAAGCTGTTTAGGCGCGAAAACGTAAGATTAACAAGCAGAGGCACTTAGAGCTTCACCGCAACAACACTCGCGCCTAATCCGAATATGCTTGTCTAATAAACCTGGAACGAGTTCATCGATAGCTCGGCAGACGAGTCTGAAGGAAGGTGCCGAGGCGTGCAAGCGCAGAGTGCAGCGGAGAGGCGCACGCGGCGGCGCGCGGCGGCCGACCACGCCGCCTATAAATAGTGGCACAAAGGTTACCCCGAATTAGCTGTGCCAAACTTATCGGTCACTTTAATAGAAATGCGGGCCGTTAACCCGCTACCTGCTGCCCTCACGTCCGCCTCCTCGTTTTTCGTAGTGACCTGAGATAAATACAATTTGTATTTTCTATACTTATTCAGGAATCCTTTGTAATAGTATAAGAGCTAGCAACGTCGGGAAAACAAGAATTTCAGGTCAGCTGATTTATTGATTTGTCGTCTCTCTTGCTCTTTGGGTTAGGGTCTGGGCTGTCTGGCCGGCGCACTATAGGACGCGGGGAAGGGAAATATGCCAAAAATGGTTAAAGTCATTATTCTCCTTTATTCAAAAAAATGACAGAATATTGTTGCCAACATATCAAGATGTATGATTTCAAAAATTATAAGTACCAGAAGTTTATTTAAATTACTTAAAAAAATAATTAAACTTTGATTTACTCCGCTTTTCTGTTTAAGTGTATTTACATGCTACAGCTTCATCGTTATGTAACATAAAAAGTATGCAACCCATGAATTTAAAATTTATTTTAAATAATGTGTGGTTTATCTACTTTAAAACTATTTGTTTTTTTTACATTTTATTTATAAATTATTTTTCAATCGGAATTTTTATCAAGAAGCAGATTTTTCACGCATTTCTAAATTTCAATTAGAGTTTTAATTGTTATCTCAGTTTGCCTCAGTTGGGATATTTATTCTGTTTTTTTAGAAATGTATGTAGCTACATAATAAAACAATTTTTTTTTGCGAAAACTTGCGAACTAACGATATGCATTCGAAATACTAAATACAGACGCACTCGGTAAACGTCGAAGATACGGCGCGTAGTGACTTTTACATACTTTTAACTACTACTTTGCAATGATTAAAAATTTTTTTTATATTGATTTAGTTTATTAACTCGAAGGCAATTAAGATTAAATTTGTAGATACCTATTTCATTATAGCTAAATAGATTATTAAGGAATATTAGGTTTCTTTGGAAAATTGCTCTATATATAAGGACTACGTGAAGTATGTTATCTCAACGTTTTTTTATTTTATTATGCAATGGTTAGAAATCAATGATACGCTATTAAAGCTATCGAATGCCCACGAAATTGACTGCAATCGTTTGTTTTTGAATGATTGCGTTTTGGTTTAGATACGTTTGATAAAATTTAGGTTATCAAACATATATATTATTGATGGAAATTATGGGAAAATATAAAATTTACATGAAGCCAAACGCTAGAAAAAATGTCAACTTTGATAAATGTGATGAAAAATGGAATTCAGAATTTAATACCTTCTCTAATAGTACAAAACGGAATACAAGTATCAGTGAATTATGAATTGTTTTTGACTATGATAGATGAAAAAGCCATGTTTTAAAAGATACAAATGCAACCTTCGTTTGCGAGGTTTGTGGTGCAAAACTTTCCGAAATGAATAATTTGACGCAAGTGCGAAATATGAAAAGGAAGAAACATTTAGATACGGCTTGCCTACATTATATGCCTGGATTAGGTTTATGGAATTTGTGCTACACGTGTCCTATGATATGCTTTTCAAAACATGGGCTGCGAAAGGCCTACAAAACCAAAAATTAAAAGAAGAAAAGAAACGGTATATACGAAAGAAAAAGATTCCGAAAAGAAATGGGTTTGATCATCGATAAGCCAAGACAGTTCAGTGGTAATTCTAACAATGGAAATACATCAAGAAGATTTTTCTTTAATCTTACTTGTAGTGCCGAAATAACGGATTTTGATGAGGATTTAATCAAAAGATTTCATACAATCCTCCAGTCTCATGTGGCATAAAAATTAACCCAGAACAATTCGGAGAATGTGCTTTAGAAATAGCAAAACTGTTATGTAAATCAATATAATTGGTACTACATGCCTTCTTCTTTTTACAAAATATTAATGCATGGTGAAAGCATCATACGATATGATGCTGGTTTACCTTTGGGCCCGTTTTCGGAAATGCACAGGAATCGAGACATAAGGATTATAAAAAATTTAGGCTACATCATGGGCGAAAATGTTCTAGAGAAGCTACAAATGAAGATGTTTTTCATACTTTATTATTTATTGTACATCCTAACCTTAAATTTACAGTCTAAGAAAAACTCCTAAAAAGATTACTAAATCTTTAACGGAAGACACAAAATTTAATAGATTATTCTAACGACTTATTTTGAATAAAATTAGGTATAACAATAAATTTAGTTTGATTTAGCTATCTCATTAATGTTTTGATTAGTTTTATATTTTTCTTTTTTTTTATGTAGGTATACCTTAAAAATAAATATTCGAAATTAAATTTGTAATTTTTGACAATAATTAATTTTTCCATGTTAATTATTATATTAAAATTATTTTATCGAATTGTATTAGTAGTTTATTTATTCTTCTAAATAATCCCAAAATTTCAAAATTTTAGCTCTAAAAACAGTGGAGTTATAGATTTATGACATATGTTTCCCCCCCGCGGTCCATAGTGCGGCGGTGGCGGTTGCGGTTTACCTGTGCGCATCCTATCTGTACAAGTAATGATACTAACTTTTAAAATCATTTTAAGAAGGTTCATTTTTAATATTTTAACTTTAGACAAGCTTAACAAACATCCATCTCTTATTGCCAGACATTTTTGTCATTGCTAACAATGAGCCAGACGCCAATTTTGATTTATTTTTTTTGAATTAAAAATTCAAAGTATTTCAGTTTGTCTGTAATTTTAATATTATGTTGTTCAAGTATGAAAAGACCTAAAATTAATTTGCCAGGCACTAATTCTGTTGTTAAACCGTGTATTAGCCAAATATTAAAAATGATTATAAATCAAATTATTTAAATATTTTTTAATCACCTTGTCTAATTAGGGTTTTCTATCTCGTTCTCAGCAATTTATTCTGCAATTGTTTCTCTTTATCCAATAGTATCATACTATACGAATTTTCAGGACTTTGTCGTTCTAATACGCGGTTTAACAACTGAATTACTGCCTGGCAAATTAATTTTAGGTCTTTTCATACTTGAACAACATAATATTGGAATTGCAGACAAACTGAAATACTTTGAATTTTTAATTCAAAAAAAATGAATCAGGATTGGCGTCTGGCTCATTGTTAGCAATGACAAAAGTGTCTGGCAATAGGAGATGGATGTTTGTTGAGCTTGTCTAAAGTTAAAATATTAAAAATGAACCTTCTTAAAATGATTTTAAAAGTTAGTATCATTACCTGTACAGATAGGATGCGCACAGGTAAACGCAACCGCCACCGCCGGCCAGACAGCCCAGACCCTAACCCGAGGAGCGGGAGAGACGACATATCAATGGATCAGCTGACCTGAAATTCTTGCTCGAAAACGTTGGTAGCTCTTAGACTATAAAGCGTGCGCAGCCGCAGGCGTCGTTGCGAGCAATAGTCTTGCTGTGGAGTTGTAGCCGTCGTGTGAGGCGGAGAAGTGAAGATGGATTGGATTAAATTCGTTCTATTAGATGTGGAGATAATATATTGAAAAAATATTTGATTTATTAAGATTTAATAACGGTGACATCTTTTAAATTCATTTTTAACAAAAAAAGCTTTTTTAAAATACAATATATATGTTCCATATTCTCCACGAGCTAAAAACCGTTAAAAAACCGGACGAAAATTAATTTTAAAAGTAACTGTTTAAAAGAGTCAGGTTTAAAGGAGCCGGTAAAAGAGGCCCTAAGTCAAAGAACACGTTGAGACAGTTCTATCCAAAGTGAAAAAGGAAGAAGAAATGTTTAATATGAGATTTTGCCTTAGTTCAGCTACTGTTGAACTGATGTTGTATAAATTCTCATGAAGAAACTAAATTTTCGTATGGAATAAGTGCGAGGTGTTCTCCCGACGCGACGCTGGAAATGTACATCGACACAAAACAGGCGACAAAAAACTATTTGTTGATTTGTAGTTACAAATTTATAGAAGCGCCGATGTTCGCCGAGTTTGAAGAATTTAGTTCGATCATCCAAAAGGCCTAATTGGTGGTTTCGTTGACATGAAGTTGCCTTCTATACTGTACGCTATTGTTAAGTATTTAATATTTAAATGACTGAGATAAATAAGACTATAAAAAGAATAATAATTGTACGTTATAATGTATAAATTATCGCACAACATATACAGTATACAGCACTAGTGCACAGCTGCAGCGCTCCCGACCCTTATGTCTTCTCCCCGCCTCCCCATTTTACGTCATTGTGGCGTTTTCTTACTAAATTCGAGTTTTGTACGTTGTACTGTGTGTTTACTGGGAGTATCTGTGTAAGTAGGCGCTAAATTGGAATTGACCAAATAGGTACAACTTATTTGTAACGTTGAAACCCATGAAAAAAATAAATTTTCTATGGCGGCGATTATTTTAAGTTATTTGAAAAGTTACTAATATTTAACTTCTTGAGAAACTCACCGCAAAAGAAATAAAGTTTTAAAAATGAGGACTGTTGATTTGTAAATTCCTAATAGGATGACCACAACTGAACGAGAGAAGATCTGACCTCATCTTTGTTAACGTTTACGAGTAATATTCGCAGCGCGGTCGTCCACGGCGCCATGAACTAGTTTTTGTTGAGATTTAGGGATGATATACCTCGAAATACCTTAGTTTTTTTTTCACTTATCGACAACTACGAAAATGTAAACTCAGTTTTCTAAAGGAATGCGTTTTCGTTAAGTATAAAATATAATTCTTTATATATATATAAAGTCGGTAATACAACCAATTCAATTAAAACTGAACAAAAATATAAGTACATAGCATTGCGTCAGTGTTTAGTGTCTCGCGCCGCTGGCGATGACCTCACGCCGGCGGTGCGCGGGGGGTGCCGGGCGGGCGCGCTCGCGCCGCCGCCCGTAGTTTGCTCGGCATTTGTATTGATTCGTTTCATTTTTGGCAATATGTTTAGAATATACCATTTAGGGACTTGTGTGCGCACAATTACACATCTTCTGCGTCATTACTGCGATCGTTACTGAAACTTTTAACGTTTTTGATTTAAATTTTATTACATATTGTTGTTTACCTGGTTTCGAAGCAATGCTAATATGAAAATACACGAAGTAATAGAAGTCGAAAAATACATCGACAAGAAAAGAGGAAGCGAATAAGAAACATTGAAAAGAAATAAATTGTTATGTAGATTGGTTACAGTTCAGCTGCGGGCCTCCCGCAAGTCGTAAATCGAAATCAATTTAAAAATACCTATATTTCGTCGTTCGAAAATAAATCGTAATATTTTAAGAAAATATCATTGTACCACTCGTTACAAAACTAGCTTTTCCCTCAAAGAGAACGCGCAGGAAACTATTTTTTTCTTTGAGAACACGCACAGCACCATTTGGTTTCAAACTAACTAGCAAGGCTTGTGCTATGGATATCTGGTAGTTAATAAAATATATAATGTACTTTTTTATAAATATTTATACATAATATATAGAAACAGACTCGAGACAATTTTTTAATTGTGTGCAGTCACAAAGAACAAAACATGCAAGAATTCGAGCTGGTTATGTTTGAATATTTGTTCTCTAAATATCCATAAATTGTATAATAACATTATATTCCATTGTGTTAGGTGTCAATTGGTGGAAATTCATAATTACACGCTTGCCAGATTTGTCATGAAATCATGCAGGATGCCACCCACCGCTGACTCTCATACCTGCTTCTCTAAAAGTCTGATATTGATCCAGGAGGATTTATATTGACGCATATCGAACACTTAAACAAGTGTTAAATTTTTACTTATTTTAACCGCCAATATAATGAGAATTTACAAATTAACTTGTGATATATGTAATTCTATATGCGTAGGTCGAATTGGTGGTATTTAGAAACTAGATATAGAGAGCATATTTTGGCATTTATAAATAATACGGTCGAGAGATCTTGTATTGTCAAACATTGAATAGATACAGGTCAAAGGCTTGATAATAATCACAATTTTGTTTTTTTTATATATATATGTTTATACATATTTGGAAAGTTAAGGTTGAATGTTCTGTAATCACTAGAAATTTTAATATATATATTAATGATATGCTTAATTTCCTAAACCGTAAATTTCTTTCATGTACAATATTAAATTTATGCCCGAGTTAAGGTTCTAACTTCCTTTAAACATAGTTCAATAAAATACTGGGTCTCGCCTTGTAAATCGACCAAATTTACTGCCTGCTTTTACTGCATAAATATTCTATTGCCATATATTATCAGGCTATGAAAACTACCAAAATAAACCACATTTGATTGATTAGATATTCGACTTTTTTATCGTTGACTACATAGGCGGCATAACCTAAGCTTTTTCTTTTACTTAGAATTTTGTTACCCAAGACTTATTTCAGATTTTATTTCCAGCTCACAACCCCATAATGATTTAGTTTTCCGATCAGAATTTCGTAGTTTACGAAACCAAAATACCTTGGACGGATCATAACATACGCGCAGCACATCCCGTGAATCCTTCCAGGTTCCTGAAATTTATTAACAAGCTCAAAACTTGCATCGGAATCGATTGTTGAACGACCCCACGTGAAACTGAAGAGCAGATCAATCCGAAGATTTATGAAAATTCAATCGGTGTCGTTATGGCGTCATAATTCATCGGAATGAAAAAAATTGCGGCGACCGCACTCGGACGAGGGTCCGAAACCTGTGCAGGTCAGGGTTGCGTTAAGGTTTAGCGTATCTTAATGCAAATACTCAAAAACGATAAATATAACCCGGACTAAAATAGAGTAATCACAGCGTATTTATTCAAAGAGGGATTTCGCCAAAAAGCGAAGGTAAACAGTAATGTGCAGTTGTACGTAATGCGGCAACGTAGGTCGCCACTCGCGACGCTGTGTTCCTGAAATTTCAAAACGCAATAAGCAATAGATAGAATTCGATGTGTGCCAAAACAAATAAATATCGAATTGTCCCACTTCAAAATTATACTAGGTGCAGTAACGCAAAACTGAAAGCATAACACTAAAAAAAGTTATCCCAAAGCCAAAAACAACTAGAACGGCAAGCGACCGTCATAACGTGAGCATGAAACTGTTATGACATTTACAAATTTAGTGACTTAATCAAACACAGATTATGGACACGTGGTATCAGCGGGCTGGCACTGAAGGCAAAAATGCAGCTCGCAAACGCAATCTGTAACAACGGAGGGTTATCTGTACCGCTATCACCTTTACCTTTACCACTGTACCTTTGCGCATTCATCTTTGAGAACGATTCGTTGTTAAAATGTTGGCAACATATATCAAAAAATCTGTAACAAAATGTATCGCTCTTTTCAAAAATAATCTGTGTGGCTATGAAGAAAAGAAATGGTTTTTCTGTTTTATATAAAATAACAAAAACAAATCACCGATATAATAAATTCTTATTAAAATTATGTCATTGATAATGGTAGCCTTATTTATGGCTTGCAGCAGCAGTATTCTTTTTGAATATAGGTAGGAAATGTAGAACAATATTCATTTGTATTTCTAGTTGTGCCATTGAATAGATAAAAAGGATTACATACAAAAGAAACCGCAATAAAGGGATGGACAGCATTAGATTCATGGTGAATTCGTCTTGATTACAGGAAATGGCACGATAGACTTCCCCGAGTTCCTGACGATGATGGCGCGCAAGATGAAAGACACCGACAGCGAGGAAGAGATTCGCGAAGCGTTCCGCGTTTTCGACAAGGACGGCAACGGGTTCATCTCGGCCGCGGAGCTGCGCCACGTGATGACCAACCTCGGCGAGAAGCTCACCGACGAGGAGGTCGACGAGATGATCCGCGAGGCGGACATCGACGGCGACGGGCAGGTCAATTACGAAGGTGAGTGCGCGCCCGCCCGCCGCGACCGCCCACCGCCCGCCGCCCGCACGCCACCACTCATCTCTCTCTTGCAGACTTCCATGCTCTCGCCAAAAAGGTATTCGCGGCCGAAGACGTCGGCCGCTAGCGGCGCGCGGCCCCCGGCCCCCGGCCCCCGCCCGCTAACTCGCGATCGCGTTGCACCCGCCGCTCCCACTGTGATTGGAAAGGGTCCGCTCTTGTAGCACGCGCTCTAGGTACCGTGACCGCCGTCTGCGCCCGCCTCGGCTTCGACCCGCTCTCACTGCCCTCACCCGATCGATCACTTCACACTCAATCTTTCGATTGTTGTCTATCTGGTTTTCTTTTCGTTGTTCGACGAGAGCGTGTGCAATTCGAAGTGATTCACGCGCTACGCCGCGACTACGAATTGCACGCGACTCCCACGATTCATCGACTTTTTTGTTATAGTTTATGCATGCCATTATTGTAAACTCTACACGAACGGCGCCCGGCGGGGCGGCCGCCGCGCGCGCCGCCCCGCCGGGCGCCGTCGGTCCGCCCACTGACTCGTCCTTCTTGTTGCAGAGTTCGTCACCATGATGACGTCGAAGTGAGCCGCCGACTAGTGTGTGTGTACAAAGCAGAGAGTTTAACGTACGTTTTGTTTCATGACACACAACATTACCATCGTATTGGACCTGCATTTCTCTAGTGTTTGCGATAAATCAATGTCATCGTTTCAGTTGTAAGTGCGTCCGCAGCCGGAGGCCGGCGGCGACCTGTCCTTTTTATTTAGATATAAAGTATTCGGTTAATTTTACTATATAAGAAATTTTTAACTGTAGCGGTACAAAGGGGAACGAATAGGCGTGCGTCGGATGTGATGTAGAGCGGCCGCGGCCGCGCGAGTGCTGTCTGTGCTGTGCTACTGCCTAGTGTACGCGGTGCTAGCGTCCGCACCTTTCCCAAAATTTTAATGTAATTTTTTTCAAGTATGAGTATATTTATAAAAGTACGTGAAATAAAAGCGAAAAACACTAAAAAAAATATTGTACGAGGCCCATACAGTGATGTCGCGGGGCCCGCCGCTCCGACACGACTACTACGAATGGAACTAGATTAATTGGTACTGCATTTGTATCTGTAAACTGTAAATGATTAGATAAATAATATATTTCTATTGTTGGTGAACTTATTCTGTGAAATGGAAAGTAATCCGCTGTGTTATTCTCTTACCACACTCGATTCTTCTGTTATAAATTATACAAAAGACATACGGAAAATAAATGTTTCTTCATTTTTAGGTCAATAAGCATTGTTGTTTCATTTACACCCCATACTTTATCATCTAAACGTTAGAATTACATAAACAAACGCTAAGAAATTGTGGCAAAGCTCTGTACTTATTAACATTGTGTTTATTGCGCTCTGTTATGAGTTTGCAATGTAATCCTATTTATAATTGTACACGCCTAGAATGCACGCTTATCTGCATCCGTCGCCGCATGCCGGTGTCTGTGTCCGCATGCAGTCGTCTGTGTACCTTAGGGTGGTCCAAGCCAATATGACAAAAATTTTTTTTTTTAATTTAGGTTTCGCCACCCCCTCTATTTGTTATACCTACCATTTCTATGACGTGTAAAAATTTTCAGCCTCCTATCTTATATACAAGGGGGTGCTCATGGAATCAAAAGTTTCTGACAAAAGTTGAAGATTGTAAGTAAAACACGTAATTTAAGGTTTACAGTATTTTAATGAAATAGTTACAAAAAGTAATTTAAAAACTATCAAAATTAGGTAACAAAGCTATTGCTTAATATATAATCAGTCGTAATCTTTCAAAACAATGTTTGTTAGCTCCTTTTGGATGTTTCAGTAGAAACGATTTTTCTGTTTTCTTCTACTACGTGAAGCAAAAATTGTTTTTCGTCCTCATTTTTTGTTAGTATCGTGTTGTAATCTTCAAACAATTTCACACCTCTCTCTGCTGTATCATTGACAACACGCAATTTTTTGACGCAGTTCTTGCCTTGCAGATAATCATCATTGTCATTCCAAGTGTCAGTAGGTAATTCCAAGAACGAGTCCTTGATATCAAGAGCTGAGAGCGTTTTCAACGTTCTTTGTGTTACGAAAGCTTCTAATGTAACCTCTGACGTAAGCTTAGCAGAATCACCTCGTACTGAACGATTACCGCCATCAGAATTCATTTTTTGAACAATAGCCTGTTTGTCACTATCAGATAGCTTTTCAGAAAACAAGGCAAGTGCAACTAATTCATCAGACAAATACCATTAATGACGCTCTAAGACATCTCTAGCTGCTTTACCGATTTCGGAATCAATAGCTTCGTACAATCGTAAGTTCTTCCAAAGTAGTAAGTCATTTACTGGTGCATCTGCTGCCAATGGCGCTTCTTCGATCCATATTTTAGCGTAGATAAGAGCACCAAAGCTAACAAATCGAACAATTTGTTTTTCTTCTCTCTTGTTTAGTTTAAGTGCTTGTAAATTATTTCGAAAGAGAAAAATCTTCAAGGCATATAGCAATTTTGCCATCCAACGAGCATGATGAATCGGACCTGGAGCGCGCCAATGTATTTTCGCAGGTGGTTTGTTCAAAACAATCATTATAAGATTGATTAGCTCTTCGTAATCATCACGAACTTGATTCTCTCCAGATAGAGTTGTAGTAAGACTCAAGAGTATTTTCAGCAAACTGTAACGCGTTTTCATCGAGGTTAAGACAATCACAGTGCTCCTTAGGTAAGGTTTCCCAAATATCGCAAAATCTTTTGAAAAGTAGGATTTGAGGAGAGCTTGATGGCCTGAAACACAGTGTAAATATTTTTGAGAGCATTATTTCAAATACATGATGACGACAAGCAAGCCACAAAAGATCATGTCCCGTATTTTCTTCTAAAAGAACACAAGCTCCCTTTCTGGCACCGGTGTTAGAAGCAGTAGTGTCAAAACTCATAGCCCGTATTTTATTTGTGATATTCCACTGCTGCACTGTATCAAAAACAGCATCAGATATTTGTTCTCCCGTTCTTGCAACAAGTTTAGGTACTCTTAACAATTTTTCACAACCATTACCAGAAACAAGAATCAGAAGGCGCTCTACATTCTTTTTGCCAGTTATATCGGGCATTAGTTTGCCATCCCAATGAACAACTAATGGAGAATCAATATCAAATTTCTTCTTTATATTGCTGTTGTATTCGGTTCTCGCTTTTTTTCTTGCGCGTCGAATGCTACTGCGAGAGATCGGTAGTGAAGCAGGATTACAACCAAGAGCAGCAGACAATGGAATAATCAGTCGCATTGCTTCTCGATCGGTGATCTTGTTACGATCAAGCGCACTGGTAACGTGTTGTGTAAATATACCAGTAGTAGACGGCTCAACGCCACAGGAACTAGAAGAACTCTTGGTCTTTTTTGGTACAGGCACCACAACGTCATCTTTGGACTTATCCTCTAATATACTAGCATCACTAGAAGTACTACTGAAACTGCACTCAGGTCCTAATTCTTGACCACCGAAGATGAAGCATTACTTTTAGCAGCCATTTCTCTCAATTCTTCAGATCTCTGTTTCCATTTCAGAGAACGTTCTTTGACCTTTTCTAGTTTCTTGTCGATTGAAGTCATAATCATCTTACGTTCTTCTCTTTGATCGATGAGAAACGCTCTGTCTTCCGCAATTTTTATCACATTCATAGCGCTTGCATGGGAAATATCAAAAAGTTTGTCTAGTTCATTTGTAAACAAATTCTCCCTCTTTCTTTGAGCTTCAGAGTTTCTTCCTCTATTTTTCTTCAAAAGCAGCCAGTTCTTATGACACTTAATCAGTTTTTCAATGCAGTGATTTTGTTGTTTGGTCGGAATACTAGATTTGCTCCATACTTCTATAAGTTCTTGAATAAGTGCATGCGCGGAATCTTTCATATTTTTGGATTCATTTAATATATAGTGATAACGAAGTAAAACTTGCCGAAGAGTAGGGAGTTGGTTAAGCCTCAGCAATGGGTCAACATCTCAGACACCAAGTAGAGAAATTTCATCTTTTTTTGGATTAGATGAACACATTTTATTACACTGATTCACTGCACCACAGTCTACTAAATAAATATCGAAACTGTTTATTCGTTAATAAAACTGTTTATTTTAATACACATTTAGTACTTTAACAAGTGAGTTTAATACATGAAACTGTCCCGTTACAAAAAGTAAAAATTAAGTACTTACACAAAAATTCAAAAACAACACTCGATTGAGCACTCAGTTCTACTTGAGCTAGCTGGCTGATATTTTACTATGTTATTACTATAAATACATGTAACAAATTTTCGGGGTGGCCAAAAGAAAAATAATAAAAAAAAATTTTTGGATCACCCTAGTGTACCCGGTGGCGTATCCCGAACGAGCGGATGTGTCCGTAACGTGTTATGTTCTACGCTGAACGACGTCCCACGATTGTACAGAAGCGTGGCAAAACGTGAGTGGAGTAGGCTTAATGTCGAGAAAGCTATTATGTACCAGCCATAGGATAATTGCTGGCAGCGATGACGTGTCGTCGACAGCGATGGGGCCGGTGAGAGAGAATGAGGAACGAAAGGGAGAGCAATGACTGGATGCCTTAAAACTCAACGCGCTACTCACAAATTGAAAATCTCGTTCTCGGCATGGTCAACTGGAATATATTCAAACAAAACACTGGGTGTGGAAATGATTTGAAAATAAATATGTATTGGAATCTTTGAATCTTTGTTGACTTCGTATCACTTTTTAGGTGATAGCCCCGCGTGACCTGTCGGCGGTCTGCGCGTCCTGAATCCTGCCTCTCGGTGGTGGAAATACTGCTAATATGGAAAGCACAAATCTGAATGATAATCAAAATATTATGTAAAAAAATGATAGCTATTTAATAATTCCTGTACAGTTGATAATTAATTGCTCATAGATTTCACTCTACTGTAAAAAGCCGCCATAAAATATACCTTCATAAGAATTTTTTATTGATTGAAATAACAAAGTATAAAAAGTTAGAAAAACGGTCAACCCTGAAACTTTCTGCTATTTTCGAGTTCGAAACACAAATATAAGGATTTGGCGCGATTTTTTGAGTAAAAAATTTTTAGAATGCGAATTTGATTCAATACAGAATTTTCTAAGAGCAGTTTTTTAATTTTATTCTTGATATCTCTTCGATATTGACTAAACTAGCAACAATCAACGCAGGTTTTTAATTTCTATAAAAGAATTA
Source organism: Eumeta japonica (assembly GCA_005406025.1). Classification (NCBI taxonomy): domain Eukaryota; kingdom Metazoa; phylum Arthropoda; class Insecta; order Lepidoptera; family Psychidae; genus Eumeta; species Eumeta japonica. The sequence continues at coordinate 71,902 of BGZK01001406.1, forward strand.
CGAATATGCATTTAATTAGATACAAAATTTCGGACTATTTAGAAAAAATCACTTTTTGCGATTTTTTAGTTTCACCATATTGTGAAACGAATCGACCGATTTTGACTGGCCCGCCGGCTATCGACATGGTTTTTTTAATGTTAAGAGATGATGAGTTTTTGGAATCGATCGGTAAAGTCGATTAAAAGTTATTCTAAAAAAAAACACATTTAAAATACTTTTTTTTTCATAGTTTTCTTGGAATCTATAGATCCGAAACGATTCAAATTTTCAGGAAATCTAAGTTTAATGCAATTCTTTGGAATACCAAAATTGGTTCCAATCGGTCGAGCCTTTCAGAAGGTTTACATACATGCAGACACATCGTAAAATCGTCAGGGGAGCTTCCAAGGACCTCAAAACGTGAAGATCTGATGGAAACTCTATTTTCGTAAAAGGGTAAAACCATTAACTTCTGATTTACGAAAATTTTCAATTTTCTTAGCGGGAAATTAAAAATGTGTACATGGATATAAAAAAAATCTGTGAAGCGGTAGACTAACCATTCCTAAAATCTTCCTGCTATTCATCGTGTGTTTTTAAGCTCCTAGAGTTCAGAAATATAATTGTCTCAAAGTTCAAAGATTTATTTGTAAGCTTTATGAACTCAATAATTCGCAAAAAAACATTGACTAGGTTATTCCTGAAATTTCTGCTTTTGAGTTTAGTCTATGAAAACATACCTAATAGTAAATTATTGAGTTTGAGTTCAAAAAACCGATTTTGTGCTTTTTCAAGTTCTCTGAACTCAAAAATATAACCTTGATACGTTTTTAACTATTCGCGTTCAACATTAAGATTAATTTAAAAAAAAATCTATTTTTTAGTTAACCTTTTCGCCGCCTACTATATTCCTCTGCGGCATCAACATACGCCTATCGCTTTGAATAAGTATAGAATATTGCGGCGAATCATTCGATAAAATTCTTTTAGAAATTTCATAAATTTGTTATATTTACCCTTACAAAACCAGATCAACAATTATTTTTCGTTTTTCTTTGGTAATTTTTTGTCATTGCCTTAAAAAATAATACATATCTTTAGGAGTAGTAAGACACGGTATCTCTAGATACCTGTTAAAATTTTGTCAACATGACCACTCCCATCAACCATCAGAATTTATCTGGCTATAGATAATTACTGCTATCCGTTCGAAGCCAGGGCGGGACGCTAGTATTAAAATGCAACATAATAATGTGAACAAAGTTTTGCGCAGTGTTCTAAATCAAGTAAAACGTATATATCAGTCGGTGGTGTAGGCAGCAATGAGTGAATTTACACTCTTACAATTACAGACGTGCAGGTTTCAACAAGCACAAAAATAATGTACAATCGATAATGACTAATAATTTCTATTCGGAAGCCTTAATTGTTACACAAAAGTTACCTACGTCTATTTAAAATATTTCATAATAAAAATACACTGTGTTTGATATTCTAAATCTCATAAAACAGACAAAATCAGATATTGATATCATATAAAAAAAAATCAATAATTGTCTAGTCCTGCTCTATTTCTAGATATTTAGTTGAAACAAAGTAGGCGTTAGTCGAGTATTATTTTGTGAGATTTGGCCGGGCTACGTTCATTCCAAGTAAAGAGTATTAATTATGGAGAAAACTAACAGTAAATATAAACTCAATAAACTTGTGTACATTTATTTATCTCAATTTTTGCGCAAATATTATAAACATTTTTATGGTCGACAATCTATTACTATAGTCATATTATTATACAGGCCAAATAGAAAACGGCTTTGTTCACTGAATTATATTGGATAATTAAAAATGGTCACCGATAATTTAGCAGACCCAATGACAAGCAAATCCCAATACGAAAACAGATGAAGCAAAAAAGAGTAACTTAAAGGCCTACCCATGAATATCAATATTGTCAAATATGTAGTATCAAGAATTACATGGACTGATTCCAGGATTTCTCATTCTGTGCAGTTAGTAGAACAAGAACTTAAACATACTAATCAACGTCACGCACGTTTATTTTCGCAAACCTTTTAATATTCGATATGAGCTGTACAGTTCGGTACTCAAAATGATTAATCCAGACTTATTTAAGTCGTCCTGCTTATTAACGTCCTAACCAAAATATCTGTTTATTTTCAGAAATTACTCGTGTCATGATGTTCTTTCTTCTTTCCCTTTCTTTGTTATCGTGTTATATACACAATAACAAAGAAAGATGTGTAAATCTGCTGTAATAAATAATGTTTTGTTTTAAATTATTTTTGTTAATAACGCTATTTCATTAACTAACAAATAATTATCTGTTGTTTCATTTACTCCGACAGCGCTACTTCAGTAATGAACATACATATCAGTTCGTGACGTGGCGTACGTGTGAATGATATAATTTAGAAAATGGCAAAAAAAAAATTCAAAATCTAAAACACATTTTAAAATCGTTTATCAGTTTGAAAAGATACTTCTATATAATTTACTTTCTTTTTAATATTGTGTACATAAGTATATAAAATATTTATAATTATTTAATTACTCCAAAAATTTCCGTTTTGTATACTTCTAATATATCGGTGCTTGGCGTGAGTGGCAGGACACTTGATGACTTATACCGTATGGAATCGATTAATCATCATTCCACAAATATTCATAATACTTAAAACAACTTTGCCAAAGAAACCATAGTCGTTGAAGTAGCCGTTTCTGAGAAAAATACCTCGAAACGTAAACACGTTATGTACCACGTACAAGCCTTAGCGTGATGATTAGTAACACGATGCGTCCGCTCAAACCGTCGCCATCCCGTAGCAACGGGCGCCGACACAAGCCGTGTGCGATTCAGTATCTACCAAGTTCGTCGCGGGTATGCACGTGAGCACGTGGTTAACGCCTAGACGCTAGATTTTAGAGGTTTAGGTATTTTGTAATGTGTCACGTTTACGATGTTGACGTTTTTGAAGCTAAGATTGTGTGTGATAAATATAACAATGCCTTTCAATGCTATGGAATATGCAAACGTGATTCATTATTGGAGAGTTTGCAGAGTTGACATCTCTGCGGCTTTAAAACTTTGTAACGAAACTTATCCTGACAGTCAACAACCTGCGAGTTCTCGAGGTAATATTGCTTGCTGTTTCGTTTTTGTCTACAGTGTCACAAATTTCCCTAGGCGATCACCGCGTTGGTTGTATGTCTGAAATCTCTTCACCGAAAACATCAAATGTCGTTTGTAGGTAAATGACTAGATAAATTCTTTAAAAATAATACATTGCATAGCCCGTTCGTCATGTGCTCGGCGCGTGGCACGTGAGCGCTCAGGCGCATCCGCTCGAGCATTTCGTAGGGTTATCTCTGTACTATTTTTATATTATTTATAAACATGTTTTCAATAATATATTTTTGCTATAGTTATTTTGGCAAAGTTGTTCTTAAGAAAGGAGATTTTAAATATTTGCCGAAAGACACATGATCGATTCCATCCTGTATATCAGTTGCTGGCGTTGTAAGGGTTAAACTACGATATATTATATATCCAACGCGTTGTTCGATTTTGATCTGCATTGCAGTATTCAATTTAGTTTGAGCAAAGTTGACCGTTACCAAACATCAAACCAACAGGAATTTTAGAAGTTATTTTGAAAAATATCGTACTTTTTGCGAATTCTTCCTTAATAATATCCCTCTTTATGTTACTTTTTAAGCAAGACAGGTTAAAATTTGGAGTTTATCGGTAGAATGACTTAAGAAGTTGTATAAAACCTTTTGAAAAATTTTACTCCAAATACCTCTTGAACGAATCAACCAATAATTATGTCAATATCAATATTAAAATAAAATATAAACTATATACAGAGTAGCTTTCTATGAATTAAAGAATTATTAAAATCGTTTATACATCTTTTGTATTGACTGATGACTGTTACCCATACATCCATCATAATTCTGATCCCGCTCCTCGTCCTTAATTTCCTCTCGCTCTAACCCCGATTCCGGTTTTGCCTCTGATCTCGATTTCCGTTCCACTTTTGTTTAAATTCCAATAAATCATACCATCTTTAAGGGGTTTTTTTATGTCACAGGATCCCTGAAAAAAAATATTGCGATAAAAAGTATCCCAAATATAGCCCAGTAAGCTCTTCTACCTTCCCGTTAAAGTTTCATCGTGATCTGTTCATCCGTTCCGATGATACCCCGGACAAACAGACAGACAGAGAGATACAAAGTGTTATTTTTTTTATACAAACCTTATCCTGATAATAACGAACACAACAAAAAAGAAATTATCCAATTTGGTGTAGTCGTTCGGAAGTGATGCGCGTACATACATTTTGGTGATATATTTTTATTTATATAGATTACACAATTATTGTGTCCAACAATGAAGCCTATTGATAGCATAAACGATGTTTATGAACAAGTGCCGTCGTGCACTCCGATTGGTATTCCTTGAGACGTGACTTGAGAGTGATTTAATTACAATGTGAAATTACAATTCGTGTATTTTAAGTTTTACTAATAGTCATTGAAGAGTAGTTTCTGGCGACAAATCTCAGTATTATTCCCTGACTCCTAACTGTTAAGGTGTGCTGCGGCTTGCATCATCAGCTCAGCAGCTAAATATGATAACTATCATACCCAAAAACGAGAACAACTATTAATAAAAAGAGCTCCGACATACTATACACGCCCATATTTTAGGTCTTCGTCGCTTTTCTTGGGATTCCATCATCAGATCCTGACTTGGTGACTATGGGACCACCTCAGGACTATACCCTTTCAAACAAAAAAAAGTCTAAATCGGTCCACGATTGATGAAATTATCGCTGAATATACATAAAAAAAGACGAACATAGAAATTCCTCCTTTTTTGAAGTCGATTTAAAAGGAGTTGAAAGTGCTTTTAGTTTCGTGTGTTTATCACGTTGTTACGAATGGAAGCGAATCATCCGTTATTTAAGTTACCATTTATTAAATTATTTTTCGGGTAAATTTTGTAATAGTGTTTAAATGTAAAAAATGTATATCGTCCAATGAATCAAATCTGTTCTATAATATATACTTATATAGTATCGGCAACCTGGGTAAGTTACACTTGATAATTTTATTTATTTTATCATTACTGCTCAGCCCGGTTGCGTCCTGCGGATCTAGCACGACGCTCTAGAGACGAGTCTCTCTACAGGACTACCCTTTTCATTTAGTACGTTAGCCCGAGAAGGATAACTCCATAGAGTTCACTAGGGCGTCATGCTACGTTCGTCGGCGCGCGCCGTCGCACCGCCCGCCATTACTGCGACTACTAGTTTGCGCATGCGTTAAATACCACAAATAGAAATGATGATTCATATCGGGCCTGCACTTTATACATGTCTTGCAAAGTCGATTAAAAAGATATACCTTTGGCAAAATAATATTTCAATCTTTGAAATATTTTTTTCTTTGTACAAAAGCATTGTTTGATAGTACATTCGTTCGGAAAATCGTTAACATAGTTCCTTTTTTTTTGTTTTGTTGAATGTGCTGTTTTATAGTATAATTTTCGAACACTCTTTTAAACTTCAATACGTTTTAATCGACGTAGTCGATATTCACGGGTGAGAATGTTCGGCGGACAGAAATGGATGTAATAATACAAAGATAAAGAATACATGTCTTCTTCATTTGTATGACTCTACCCCTCTCTGTCCGCCGGGCATACTCACCCGTGAATATTTATTGTCAATGACGCCATTTTTATTTTTTAAAAACTATCGCGTTTAATTGTGTTCAATAGCTTTGTACAAAAAAAACTAAGCTAAAATACGCCAAAATGACAGTCAAAACACAATAATTTCTTAATGGCGTTTTTAAATTAGTTATTTACAAGATGGAGGCCGAAATTCCATACATTTGTGAAGCATCTCTTTGAGTAATATTGAAATAAAAAGACAAATATTTAATTATAAGAAATGTGTATATGCATATATTTTTCTACTCATTACTTACTACTCAAATTTTCTAAGAAATTCTCGAAAATTGTATACATCCCCTGCATATATCATAGTGTAACAATTCGTTTCTTCATTTATTACATTTTACATTTATTTCATTCCGTTAAATACTATAAAACTATATATTATTCAATAATATTTTCTATGTAATGCAATGTAGGAACACATCAAAAAAAAATAACTAACAAAGATTTCCCCAAAATGTCCATCGTTTACGCGCCTACAAACGACACCCTTAATGCGGACGACACATTTAAGGTCGATACACGCCAATGTCACTTTGAAAAATCATAGTAAATATTATATTAGTATCGTAGAAAACCAAAGGGTTTCAAATTAAATATTACTTGTTTAAAAATGAGAAATATGTCTGTCTAAAATTCTACCACTGAAATTTTACTTTTTAATGTTTAAAAGTAAGTATTGTTTTCCGCGCATGTGTCGGTTTTCTTTATTGTGTAGCTGAAATGCTACGCGACAAACATAGTACAGTACTGAAATAGGATAGTACTCAACTTTCTAACCTGTACTGTTTCTCGCGTGGTGAAAATACACATTTTTTTCACAGCAGATGGAAAATTCTCGACATGGGGAGAAAAGTGCTACATTTTTTCCAGGTTCACGCCTTTTCGAATAGTTCGCTTTTAATTTCTGATACCATTCTCCTAGCGGGTGAAAATGTTTTACAAGGTATCAAAAGCAAACTTTTCATTAAGGTATGATTAAATAGTTATAATTTTTCATCTTAATTAAAGAATCTAAAATATTTCAAAAGCTGTCGCTCATGTAAGTAAAAGAAATTATTAAATGATGGCGTGCTTTACATTCTTTACAGACAACAGGAATTGTTATTAAAGAAAACATTCATTTTAAACAATTTTTATTAGTTTCATCATTAGCAGTGAACTTACTTTTCAAAATGATCTCTCAATTATTAATATGATGATGGAGTATTAAGGGAGATATGGCATACCAATAAGAAACATCTTTGAGAAATAAATAAAGATTATTCAAAAATCCTAATTATGCTTTCTAATCGTTGTTCTAATAACATTGTCACACTATTATGATTAACAAACATTTTTTAATTAGAAAAATTTCGATCGTTGAGCAGTATGATTATGTGAACGGACATGTACATTCAACAAATAGATAGGAATTGTCAATGTGCAGAAATTGTCATCATCTATTTCATCTTTGTAAAAAATTAAATCTGAGTAACTAAGCATTTCTAAATATATGTTTTTGACATTTGATAGTTATCATCAGTAGTCATTTATTAAAGTTAACATAAAACATCAGGAGCACGTTCAGCAGCGGCCCTAGCTTTGGTCAGGCGGAGCGAGATTGTTTTTTCAGCACCCTCGAGTCAGTGCTATAATTTTCCAGAAATTCTAATTCGGTTTCATAATAAGTAAATAATAATTGCTAATTTTTCAAAATGAGTTTTTATTGCAAACATCAACAGATATTAAGCTTAAATTAAATTAAGTAACTTAAAGTATGGTAACACTATTCATTCTTTCCGAAAGCAACATTAAAATGTAATTTTAGCTGAAAATTGTCTTTTGCCTTTGGTTTTTTAGCGCCCCTAGTTACATGGCGCCTAGAGTAACCACTCCACCCGCTTTACCACTAGGCCGGTGCTGAGCACGTTACATATGTATGTTATACAAAAAGCAAATAATTTCTTAGTAATTTCAACAATTTTTTTGCATATCAGAGACAAAATAGAAAGTATTACTGTTAATATAGATAGGTACCAATGTTTACAAAAATGTAAGCTTTCCAGAAGTTGATAGTTTAGGGGAATGTCCTGATAAAAAAATTCAAATTTAATTACAATTTTTATCAGTATAGGCTTTGCCATAAAAATGTAATATAATATTTGAAAGATGCATCTAATTTTTTTGACTATTCATTACAGCTACGCATGTGAAAATGAAGTGAAGAGAGATTGTCACCATCATAAAAGTCTAAGTTGTCTATCGTGTCACAAAGTAAACAGCAGAAGAATATGAATAAATGCCATTCTATACTGGAATACCTATATTAATTAAAAAATATATATTTTTGTCTTCATAGGCAGTCTCTTTTTTATGATCATAAACATAGATTTCTTTACAAAATAGACAATATAAGATAATCATAATACCTTAATACAAACAATACATTAGGGTCAAATACCAATTTTGATTTTAAAAGTTGTAGTCTTTGGCACATGTCTTATGGTAAGAGATAGTCTTGTGTCTCTTTGCACAGTCTTGAATAAAGTATAATTAGGTGAACACATTGGAAGATTGCAAACATTTTCATCAAGATAGTCTTCTACCTTCTCTTCTATGCTATGCAAATATTTATCAAACAAGTCATTCTGAAGAATCAATAGACTCCTAGGTTCTAGTACTAATGAAAACAACGATTTCAGGTTCATTTTATCATCTTTAGTTTGATTCTAAGAATTTAAGTACAGTATGTGAACCAAGTGATATAGTTGTAATAGTTGGATAAAACAATGATCCATCTAAATGAGGCATTATTCCTTGGCCTGGTAAATATTCATTGATTAATATGTGATTAGGTTTTTTACCACCCATTACATTTAATTCGTGTATTTTATCTAGGTATATCCCCAACCAACATGGAATTGTTTCAGCAATCATTCCATTATTATGTGGAACACCTCCCCAGTTTTGTAATCTTCTATTAGAAAGCTGAGTCCATTTCGGTTTCGGAGCAGAATATATGTTTGAGAGAATATTATTCTCTTCTTCACAACTAATAAATTCAGATATATAGTATGCAGATAGTGGTACCCCAGAGACACAATGCTTTTCTATATCCCACATAATCAATAACATATAACACTTATATATACATTTCACTGAAACTATATTTTAGAAACACGACTTATCAATGTAGCTGTTGATTCTAATTTCATTTACTTCGTTTTCTATATTGTAAACATTGCTCTATCAACAAGTTCTTCCCAACAATATCTCATCTACATATTTTTAATCCTATATACTTCCCATGTTCATATTATTACTGCATGACAGTGTCAGTATTGCTGTTATAATATTTGGAAAGTCCCTAAACAATTTTATAAATTCCACTAGATATTAGAAAAAATATTTTCAAAAAATCCGCTAGATGTCTTTATGCCACTCTAAATTACTTTGTCAAAAGTCACAATTTTTGGTATTTTATTTGACTAATTGACTAATAAGTAATAAACTGAATCACATAGGTAATTAAAAGACAATGTATTAAAAAATATATGGCACAAAAACAAAACAGATACGATTATTTATATACTTATAAATTACAATATCAATCTCTTATTTATTTAAAAATAATCAGCATTTTAATGACTTTATAAGTACCTTGAACCTAAATTTCAAAACGAATTATGATATCATACAGATGTTCAAATTTTTAATTATCATGTCTCTGGAAGTAGAAATTGAAGTAGTGCCATAATCTTGTTTATTTTTGTTTTCAAATTTTGATTTTACGATTTGATTAACCACATCATCAGGGAGATCATAATTTAAGTATTTGGTGTTTTTAATCTTTAGTTGATTTCTGGTTTTTTGATAGATAATTGCAAACTTTCTTCTCGACGATACTCATTACGCTAAGCACCTTTTCTACTAATGCATTGTCAATTGCAATGTGGCGATGATAAAACACCTATGACAAGATTACTTAATCCACGAAAGTTATTCAGCCAACTATTTTTTTTGTATACCTACTAATACTTTAGCCCGAAAGCTCTCTTCGTTGATTGGAGTCCAACCAACGAAGTGAATAGTTTTCTATTGCTACAACATAATATTGATGTTTTTTTATCGTAGATTCGTAATTCATTCACGAGATCTAACAACAGCTGTTTCAATGTCTTTTATCAGTGGGTAAGAGACGTTGAAACAGTCAAAATTTAGTGAGCTGAGTGAAATAGTATCATTTTTTTTGTCTTTATAAGTAGCTGAAAGTTTTTTATTTATTTTTTATTAGTGGTACCAGAAATTATTGAACTTCGGTGAAATAAATAAAATCTAAATTGCTTCACATATTTGCCCACTTTTAAATTTGTTCTAAAAAATAGTCATCAACCGCATTGGTAAAAAAATGGCTAGAAGTTGCTAAATATTTATTTTTAATCGAGGCTTAATTTTTTTGCTCTAGAATATTTTAAAATCCGTTCGATCTAGCTGCGTTGTCGCTAAAACGACAGCACTGGACGGTATCGACATATCGACAGCGCTAATCACAGATATATATTAAAGTGCAGTGTGTGCTCAGTGATGAATCTATATTCATCTATGGGTGAATCGGTAAACCATTGATTACATATAACAGAATGATACAATCACAGAATAAGTTTATAGTAAAGTAAAGATAATATAGACTAATATGAATATCAAATTTTTGAAAATGTCGTTCATACGTGAATTTCTTTAAAGAGTTACCTGCATCTATGTACCAGCCAGCTGAAATGCCGGAAAAAAACAATGGCGTCAGTATAAAAACAAATGAAAAAAGAAAGCTCTATATTGCCACTCTAAATTGCCTTACGCTGATAAGTCAAGAGAGACTAACCGAATTGGAACTGGCGCTCTCAAACTTAAGTGGGATATACTAGGTTTGAGCGAAGTTAGAAGGTTAGGAGAGAGCATTGAAGACCATAATGAATACATTTTATATTATAAAGGCGAAACAAAAGGTAGCTATGGAGTTGGTTTCATGGTTAAAAAATACCTAGAAAGAAACATAGAAGAGTTCAAGGGTATATCAGAAAGAATTGCTGTACTAAATATACATCTGCCAGCATATAAACATAAATGGTCAATTATTCAAATTTATGCTCCCACTGATCAATATGAAGAATCGACCAAGGACCGCTTCTACGATCAACTGTCAACAGTCCTACAAAAAACGAACAAGAACGTTATGACAATAGGAGATTTTAATGGCAGAATAGGAACGCAGCGAACTGGAGAAGATAATGTAATTGGCAAATTCGGTTTTGGCAGAAGAACCAAAAATGGAGAGAGGATGATTGTCATGGCATTTGAAAACAACCTAGCATTTATGAATAGCTTTTTTAAAATAAATACAAAGAAAAAATGGACATGGCAGTCTCCAGATGGATCATACAAAAATGAAATAGATTATATAGCAACTAACAATAGAAAACTTTTCCAGAACGTAAATATTCTTAGTCAATTTAACTTTAACACCAACCATAGAATGGTCAGAGCAGTACTAAGCAGTACAGAACCGAAAAAAAGTAGAAATAAATATAACGTAGAAAATAATATCATAAAACAGCAAAGAGAGGCAAAAAACAAGATAGTTAACGATTATCACAAAGAAATAAACGAAATATTTGGAATACCACAAAGTAAATTAACGAAACCTAAGACCAACTATATGGAAAAGGAAAGTAAAACTCTAATAGAAGAAAGAAGACTACTTTTAAAATTGAAAAAAGACAAATATAACCTAAAAGCCATCTCAGAAATAAGTAAAAAAATAAGCAACAGTATTAAAAAAGACAGAACTAAAAGAAGAATAAACATTATCGACTACCATATAAAAAAGACGGGAGGAGTCAAAAAAGCCTTGAAAGAACTAGTAGAGTCAAAAAAATGGATACCAAACATTAGAAATAAAACTGGCAAGCAAGAGACGAAGAGAAGAAATATAATCCAAATAACAATTGATTTCTACAGAACATTATGCAGCAGAACCCAATACCAAGAAAGCAGCTATAAATCTTGAAGACGATGAGAGAGGAGATATACCAGATTTCCTACAATCAGAAATAGAAAAAGCGATACAGAGTCAAAAAAACGACAAAACACCAGGGCCGGATCAGATAACAAATAAGATGTTAAAAATTGCCATAACTATACCTGAAAATCTAAAGAAACTCAAAGGCATGTATAACACCATTCTAAGAACAGAGTTAATGCCACTGCAATGGACTAAGAGCACAATCATACTATTACACAAGAAAGGAGATAGGGACAACATCGAATACTATAGACCCATAAGTTTAATGTCAAATATATACAAAATATTCTTTAAACTGATATTAAACAGACTTAAAGAGCTACTCGATCAGCAGCAACCCATGGAGCAAGCAGGATTTAGAGCAGGGTTTTCTACGATTGATCATATGCATGTCTTAAAACAATTAATAGAAAAGTGTACAGAGTATGGTAAAGCGCTAATATAGCATTTGTAGACTACAGCAAAGCATTTGACTCAGTATGTCACGACTCGCTTTGGGAGGCTTTAGTCGAGCAAGGAGTTCCCAAAAAATACATACGCATTATAAAAAAACATATATGAGAAAAGCACGGCACAAATAAAATTAGAAATATCTGGTGAAGAATTCCAAATAGCTAAAGGTGTAAGGCAAGGAGACCCGCTATCTCCAAAACTTTTCTCTGCAATCTTGGAAAGTGTATTCAGGGATCTGGAGTGGGAAAAAGATGGCATAAACATAGACGGCAAAAAACTCAACCACTTAAGATTCGCGGATGACCTAGTCTTAATTACTGATAACGCTACTACGCTCCAACATATGCTGCAACAGTTGACAGAGGCAAGCAGAAAAGTAGGTCTCACTATGAATGGATCTAAAACAAAGGTTATGACAAACAGGGAAGAAATAGCTATAACAGTGCATGATTCAAATATCGAATATGTGAGAACCTATACATACCTAGGACAAATAATTGCATTCAGAGACCAAACAAACATAGAAATCGAAAGAAGAGTAGCTAATGCATGGAATAGATATTGGTCACTTAAAGAGATTCTCAAAAGCGAACACTTTCCCATAGCAGCGAAGAGAAAAGTGTTCAACTCATGTCCTGCCATGCCTGACATATGGTTGCCAAACTTGGGCACTGAGCCAAAACATCTTCTAAAACTGAAAACATGTCAGAGGGCATGGAAAGAAGCATGATAGGCGTTACAAAAAGAGATCGCATAAGATCAGAAGATATACGCTCCATAACCAAGGTTGAAGATATAATTAAGAAAATACGACAGTTGAAATGGAGATGGACAGGACACATGACAAGAGATAGCAGAATAAAATGGACCAAAATCTTAACGGGTGGCAACCACGTGATAGCACAAGGAAAAGAGGCAGGCAGGCAAAAGATGGATGGATGATATAAGAAAAATGGGAGGCTACCTGGTCAAGGAAAGCTAGAGACAGAGAGGAGTGGAAAAGGCTGGAAGAGGCCTATGTGTCACAAGACACGCTGATAAATTTAGGATAACCGATGTGTTAATGTATATATATAAGTTAGATAAACAATGTATAGTTTAGTTTCAGCAATAAAGGCTATAATAATAATAATAATAGATGGGTTTTTTTAATTTCGTCAATGTAAAAATCTCTAGTAATTTACAATTCAAAATGAAATTGTCTTAAATTTTTTATAAGCAACTGGCATCTATAAATCAATATAATTATGTAATATATATTCTCTTTGGGTGCTAAACCGCTATTTTAATACCACCCAGAAATATGAACATAAATTGTTAGTACACAAAATATGTGTAATGAAAAAATGAAAACATTTTCACGATATTTTTCAATTAATTGAATTAAACAGAGTATTATCTAGAAAATGCCATGCTTTCCCACTCATTTATATAATATATATAAATAAGTGGGGAAGCATGGCATGGCAAAGCAAGCAAGAAACTTTAGCACAGCGCAATGCACCCGTAATAGGACACAGATGGCCCGCTCGCTTGGGTCCTATGTAAAGAAAAAGGTCACACGGCTAATTAGGATATCCGTGTGCTCCAAAGAGTCCTCCGCCCGCCAATGCCGCGCCGCGACGAACGACCGCGATGCGATGCTATACGACGTCGCATCGCAGAAACTTGCGATGCGAATTGCTGCGATACGATTTCGTGCGGCAAAGCGTTGGTTCAGGTGAACGGTCACCTTCAACGGTAGTCAGCCGTATTGAACGTGTTTTTAGAAATAATGACATGAATCGCAAAATGATTGCTGCTCTGCTGTTGTTGTTAAATAGATAAATTCAAATTCGAAATATGTTTATTTCACAAGTTACAAAATAACACTTGAAATACGTCAAAATTTTTTGCGAATTTACACTTTACCGCTCGTTCGGAAGGCAGTTTTCCCTCAAGAAGAACGAGCAAGAAACTTAAGGGTAGCTCTTTTCTAATTTGCACATACATAGTCAAAAGAAAATCCGAGACCATTAAGAATGAAACAGCCCGCAAGAAGTCGAGCCTTTTATGCCCATGGATATTTGTCCTCTAAATATTCTGAAATTGCATAGTACCCTTTTTTACTGCGTGATTGTTTAATAACACTTTTAAATTTATATAGGGGTAAATCTTGTATATCTACAGGAATCTTATTGAATAGGCGCCCACAGAGCCCTCTAAAGGAATTTGTGACTTTACTTAGTCGAGTAACATGTGATCTCAGTTTATTTTTATTTCTGGTATTGAGTTTATGTCGACTACTATTTCTTTTAAACATTTCTAAATTTTTTTTTACATATAATAAATTTTCATAAATGAATTGAGATGCCAGGGTTAAAATTCCAATTTCCTTAAACTTATTTCTAAGGGATGTACGAGGTCCGAGCTTGTAAATTGCGCGAATGGCCCGCTTCTGCAGCACGAAAATTCTATATATATCCGCGGCGTTTCCCCAAAGTAAGATGCCATACGACATCAAACTATGGAAACAGCCAAAATAAACCAATCTGGCAGTTTCGACGTCCGATAAATTTCTCATTTTTTTGGTAGCATATGCGGCAGAGCTAAGCCTTTTCGCCAACTTACTTATATGAGGACCCCATTGAAGCCTGTCATCTAAAGTAATTCCTAGGAACACTGTAGAATTGACAAACTCCAATTCTTTGTTGCGTACTGAAATAATTCCGGATCCATGTCTCACATTTGGAAGTGAGAATTTTATACATTTTGTTTTCATTTCATTACGAAGTAGGTTATTTGCAGTAAACCATTTCTCTACCTTAGAGATAGCATTATTCACATCGTCATAAGTGGGCTGTTGTCTTTTAACTTTGAACAACAAAGAAGTCTGCAAACAGTACTATCTTATGAACATCCTTAACAAGGCTAGGTAAGTCATTTATGTAGACTAAAAAGAGAAAGGGACCAAGAATTGATCCTTGTGATACACTCATGTGGACTATAGATCCAGACGATTTCGTACCATTGACATCAAACCTCTGAAACCTGTTACTCAAATACGACTTCAGAAGATCGAGTGCCCGGTTTGTTACTCCATAGTGACGTAGTTTCCCGATCAGAGTTTCATGATAAACACGGTAATTTCATGGTAAATTCATTATTTCCGAGAGGACCCTGTTTGTTTTTATTTATTGAATGAAGTGAATCAGGGTTTCTCTTTGTTGTAGCCGCCCATTTAAACCCGTAAAACTCTGCACAATACCAGATCCCACAGATTCAAGCGAGCCACAGTCGTTCTTAGAACGAAGTCCTGTTGTATTATGTAATATAGAAGAACGTATATTAAATTAGTCGTCCACCGCGGATGATTTGAAACGGCTCATATCGATAATCTCAATTATCGATACCGACGAGCTCACGATTCTCACGAGAAAATTCCTCGCCGCCGTGAATCCGACGGAACAATTTATTATCCTAATCGAACACGCCTCACTCGTGGAGGCGATCAAAAATAATAATTTTTAATTCGATTAAAATTTATTTCCCTTCTCATCCCACAATGAGTCGGTAAGCCTGGTCAATAATCAATTATTATTTTCCTATGCGACGCGAAATTCCCAAACTCTATTTGTTATTCGCTTCACCCACTGGACTAAGCATGTTAACTCCATGTCGGAGACATCAGCTTTACATTAGAATCACCCTAAAGGTGTGTATTTAGCGGATAAAAATTCCACATAATCCGCGGCCTTATAACCTAAAAGAAATCGATTTCTGATTTCGCATGATTTTAAAATTATTTTAGTAGGTAATTCCCAAGTTGATATTTCGAAATGCTAATTGTTTTTCTATTAACAGTATTGCCTCTACATTGAAATCACTACATTATCATAATGAAATTTAATCGCATATTTGAATTAAAAAACCGTTAGGGATCGCGATTTTGCAATTATTCTCAAATTACGTTCTCAAACCGAAGACTGGTCTATAACGATTTTCAAGCGATTTACAATCGATTTTCCGTCATTCGAATTTCGTATAAAGTGAATAATTATTTTTTTATGTAAATCGTTAGGTTAAATAAAATCTTTGCACATTTATCGAGGACCTAAGACAGTACAATAATATGGTATTATATAATTGGAATGATCTGATGATGGAGCCAGAAGGTAGTCACAGGAATTCCACAATGAAATAACATGTCCTAGTTGTGTTTGAGCTTGTCAAAGTTGTCTTGAGATGTACTCTCACCATGAGTGATTTTCAGGGTCTGATGATGGAGACGGAAGGTAAGCACTAGCACTCTATAATACAACAACATAATCTAGCCTTATTTGGGCTTAATGGAATTTTTTAAATGGACTTTGACCATAATTGTTTAAAAAGTGTTTTATTCACATCACTCTAATCTATACACACAATAAAAGAATAGAATCTTTGTGTAAGTACATTAAAGTTATGTTTGAAAAATGAAAATAGAACGGTAAGAGAAAGGTAATATAAGAGAAAACAACGATTTTAAAAAACATTACCTCTGACTGTCTATCCGCACATCTTTAAATTACAGAACAGAGTTTAATCCGGGTTTTACCGGCAGATAGAGCTCGGCTTGAAGCAGAGTATAGGCTCTATTTGTGTTTAAGATTATGGTCACGGTCACCAGAAAATGTACGCGCCTGGATATAACCGGAAATTGTCTGTTTGACGGGGCTCTCCTTCACGCCCGCCGACGTGTTCTTCCAAAGTTTAAGTGTGTGACCGTTAATTGTCTAGGGGCTCGCAATCACCTTCACTTTACTCTCGCTGATAACAATTTCTTATAATGGTTTTTATCCTGCAACAGCCCGCGTCTTATTTACTTTCAACTGCCTTCGCGCGTAGAGTCGATCGCTTGCTCCAGTTTTGACGACAAATGTTAAAATGCGTCGCACTTCCCGCATTTGGTCCACCTACAGTCGAGTTTGCTCTCTATGTCATGGAGAATATACTACAAATTTAGGGGTGATATGGCAGAAACAATTAATTTAAATCAAATATGAGGAAAAGTTATTCTCATACAAAGATCTACCTTAAAAAGTTATAAGGCAAATAGTAATTGCTAGCATTAAAGACGTAACAATATGACTCGACTTGATCACAATACGCTAGATTTATTGAAAACGGAGAAAAATTGAGAACGGCAACGGGGTCAAAACAGAGTGTGAGACTGGAATTAGAATCAAGAACGCAAATACGGTTGAAATCAGGAACAGTATCGAACTCAAAAAGGAAACGTGATCTTGATTGGGATTGATAGGAAAATCGTTTAATATAATTGCTGAACAAAAACATTCTATATCCAAAAGGGACGAAGCGAACGGAAAACTTGTGTTTTAAATAATTTATTCAATGTTATTAGGAAACAAATAAGTTTTCAATATATGTTAAGATCTTAAATATTAGTGAAGTATTCATGTTTTTTTAAAGATTACAGAATGAATGTGACACAGTCTGAAATATACGCCACACAAATGACGGCCAACCTTAAGCCAGCTGTGCAGATTCGGCAAGGCGTCCCGAGACAGGGCGAGTGTGAGCGTGTAGATCTAGTACATGTAGGTGTAGATCTAGTACATGTAGATGTAGATGTAGTGCTCTCGTCTCGACATCTCTCGATTGTCTGTCAGATTTTTGTGCCCGTGTCAAAGGGTCTTGTTAGTTCTCGCGATGAAAATGAAAGGCAGCACATACACACTCGTTCATTTAGTTGCCCGCCAGCTATATTTGCGTAGCTACATTATTATATTGTGGACAAACGAGCTTGAGTTGGAATTTTTAAAAAATTGTCAATTGGAAACTATATTACTGGACTCAAAGGATTTAAACCACAAAGACAAATAACATATTAGGTACGCATGAGTAACACATTGAATGACCCCGTAGCAGTATAAAAACAGGGCTCATTGATGGCAACGTACCGCGGCTATAAAAGAAAGATCAAATGATGTACTTAAATGTAGAAAAACTGTGAACATGGACATTCAGGTAAATAATAATTTATATTTTATTTCCATTATTACTTAGATACAGCAAAAATACAAAACAATATTGTTTGTAATACCATTATACGTTGTACAATATAAATATAATGAATTACATGGGCCAACACAAAATTTGACTTTGACTTTAAAGCATTAAATTTCGATTCTTTATGTCGTGATTAGACGAATTAAAAATATGGCATGAAAAAGTTTGCTTTTGTATTTAGGAGACCGACTGTACGATATTCTTCATAATATGTGGTTTTAATTTTTAATTGAAGATGAAACCATTCAAATAAATATGTTTACTATTTTTATTAAGTTTTGCTATCAAAATAACTTACAAAAAAGTAGAAAATAATTTAAAAGGCACACTTTTACTTTTTCTTTGATGTTCATAAGTACTTTTTCTCAATAAACCCCAAATATAGTCTCCCATCATATTTTATTGTATTGGCCTTGATAACGTTCTTCGAAGTTAATAATGTCGTGATGAAAACGTTCTCTTTGCTCTTCTACATACGTTCCCATGTTGTTTTTAAATTTATCTAAACGAGCATGCAGCAAATGTACTTTTAATGACATCCTGCAGACTATGGCCTTAAAATTTTTTAGCGTATCCTCAACTAGCTTGTCGTAGTCTTCAGCTTTGTTATCTCCTAAAAATCCAGAAACTCCTGCTTTGAGTATGTTCCGAGCGAGTTTCAACTCGCTTTTTGAGTACGATTCAGCAACGTTGAAAATTTTTCATCGGCGGAAATCTGTCTGATTTGCGGACCAACAAACACCTCAGCCTTAACCTTTGCTTCTGATAACTTCGGAAAAAATTTCTCAAGTATCCAAAACCTTCGGAAGTTCCATCCAATTTTTTTAACAAATCGTTTCATAAACTCTAACTTAATGTGCAAAGGCGGCATTAACATTTTTTCCGCTTCAACAATCAGCTCAAATTTTACATTTTGCTTTCCGACACAAAGTTCTGTTCTTACAGGCCATGACCGTTAAATATAGCGCTCAGCATCCGCTCTGCTATCCCTTAAGCACAGATAACAAAATAAAACGCATTTTACGTTTCTCACTTTAATAAATTGACCACATATATAACAAAATGCATTAGTATCATATTTACGCTTTCACGACGACATTTTAATTTTTTTTTACATTTTATTTCTTATCTCTCGAGTGCCATCTAGTGACATTGTGTGAATGTAAGAATGCCACAAGAATCTCGCGGTATTTTTGGATATCTTGAAATTAAATAAAATATAATAATATAAAATAATTCAAAAATGAATATTATTACTATAACTATCACAAAAGCGAACTTTATATTAAAAAAAATATTTTCTTTTCGTTTTTATCCATAATTAACCGGAAAATCATAAAATGAACTTTAGGATAAAGAATGATATTTTTTTTGTATGGTCGATTATTTAAATAATCATTAATTAAGTACTAACATTATTAACTAAAGAAATTCTTTAAAAATAATAAGTCGCATACCGGCAGGCACGGCGGCAGGCGGCTCATGGCCGAGTGGGCGCCGTGGATGATATAATGGTAGGCGCCTTCAGGCCGAGCATTTCGTAAGGCTTTTTCCTTTATATTATTCTATTACTTTATATTATTAATAAGCATATTTTCAACGACATATTTTTGTTATAGTTACTTTGCCAAAGTCGTTCTAAAAAAGGCGGAGGTTAAGAATATTTGCGGAAAAATGCATGATCGATTCCATCCTGTATAATTGCGATAAAGAATTGCATTTTTTAAAGAAATTGTATGGTAAATCATAAGTCATAGTAAGGTTGGTAATTTTTTCTGTGTTCAGTAGTATAAATTTTCTAAATATTTTGAATTTTGAGGCTAATACTTGAAAAACATTTTAAATCAATAGAAAAAAATGAAAGTTTCTTGTTAAGTATACATTTTGGGGTTTCATTATGAGTTTTAAAATCCTTTTATTTTTCTAAGTATTACATAATTATGGATTCTGTGGCATTTCTAAAGTTAATATTTTTTTGTTATTTTCAGAATTCACCAACATCAGAGAGGCAAAATGTAAATGCTGGCAGACCAGAGAGTCAGAATCTAAATAAAGAAAATAATGCAGATGTTAATACTAATCAATCAGAAAATCGGTTCGTTCATCAAATATATTAAGGCGCTGAAAGAATCCCATGGACCATTAAGAAGTTGGGAAGATAATGAATGGAGCTATGAGTTTATTGAGTAGATTTTTAAACAATAACGAATTGCCCGAAGAAGATTATGGTCGTTGCGAAAAGATTTTAGCTATTAAACTACGTAAGTTATCTGAAACAAGAAGTGTATGAATAATGTATGAAATAGACAGGATATTTATTAGGCAGATTAACAATACTTCCTATGCATTATCTACATCATCGTGCACTTCGTATATACTACCCAAAATATACGTTCAAATACCGAGTGCAACATGCACGTACTACATTTGGTCCTTATCATCACACTCATCGTATTGATATAAACTGCGTTCGTAAGTTAAAAATAGAACTACGAAATTATTTCTCTATGAAAAATATACGAGAATAAAATTCTCTAAATGAACAAGCCGCCCCGCGCACCGTGCGTCTCCTGGGCGCCGAACATTGCCTCCGACGGTGCTTTTGATGTTTTTTTGCATCGTATTTTAAATGGACTTATTTTGTGGGGGGAAATTTTTGATAGGCAATGAATATTGTTTGTTTGTATTAAACGTGACATTTTTACGACTTGTTTGTTTCGAATGATTTGTGTAACTTCTGGAAGGTCCGTAGGCAGGTATAAATAGTGAAGTAAAGCGGACATGAGAGGAGTTTTTGTATTTTCGATTGGAGCATTCACAATTCAAGTGCGATTAACAACAAGTGATCAACTGGTTCCGTAACCATTTATTGAGGCTCTGTATTTCCGAATACACGTCTTCTGCTGTTCTATATATTTCCTTTTATTTGATCTCAATCTTCAAACTCCCGATAGGGTCATTTCGTAAACAGTATTTAGAACCAACAATACATGTTTAAGTATAAAACACAACACTCACATACAACATACAGTTCCCATCCCATGATCTTCGTATTCAGAACCAGTTGGACAAATTAAAACTCTACAGCCATTTCATATTCAATTTCCAAGTATTTCTGAGCCTTCTATTATCCATATTGTTTATGATCAAACTTTAGACGCAACATCAATTTCACAGTCCAGTATTCAATGTTCAAATCAAGGCGAAGGAATCGAAATTTCAGGTTCAACACAAATTGATTCTGAGTCTCCTGCCTCAAACGAAGTAACAGTTTCTCGTTCAAATAATCAAGATTGTATCTTATATGAGGCAATTTTTTAATGCTTATCAATGTATCTAAAAATTAAACACTAACATAACTTGTGACAATATTTTGTAAACTAATAATGTTTGCTTTTATTTCACATAACAAAATATTGATATAAAAAATAAATTGTTTATATTTACCATAATTTGATTCTTTACTACATTATTTAATGCAATATATACTTAATTCAAATTAGGATATCAAAGATTTGGAACGTTTAGACACTTACCTGGTTCTATTGCAATGCATAGTAACCTCAACCGTCTGCGCCTGTGCCGCAGCTTAGTATTTTTTTTACATAATCGATACATGGATAAAAAATTATAACTAGCAGCACAAAGATAAAAAAAACAGCAGCGATTTCTAAATCCATTGTAGTGAGTATATACAGATCTGTTGAATATGCCGGCTATGTACATCACCCTGAGACAGGGTAAGAGCGAATGTGTTAGGGGAGTATCCATAGATCAACGAGTGTCTAGATGGCGAGCTCTTGGCGAAATTACTCCCGCCCGAGGCTTTTGAGGAGAGACTCTCGCCGAATGTGTGCAGCCGGTATTATATAATCTAGTTGCTATCAGTATAGTTCTATTTTTTGGTTTGACAGCATGTCTATCACATATTTTACAAAATAGTAAGAGATTTTTTAATATATCTCACACTTTCATATGCTTACTATTTATAGGCACACTCATTGCATATTTTTAATTATTCTATTAAGGAATTATAGCTTTGTAATCAATATTGTTTGCGGCATATTTAAATAGGTATGTACATATCCCTTTTCTTTCATCTCTTCTCTTCATGTACGCCGAATATTCAACGTCTCTTTCTATCCGTGCCGCGAAGAGATTTTTCGAAACACAACGATCGTTGGTCGATCTTTGCTGAATATAATTTCCGCCGTCATTACTACTGTCACACTGTGCCGCAACTATGTTAATAGTTATATATTTCCCACTTTATGTAAACAAAATTTCCCTATATCATAATCGATTCATTTGTTTATAAATATTATGTTAAGACTAAAAATTGTGAATACATATTAACGAACCAGGGGCGTAGCTACCGCCATATCTGCCGTATCAATTATATGGGGCCCCCCGGACTACGGGGGCCCCCAACGTGCGTAAACCATAATTGATAAAAACTTTCTTTTTATTTCACAAATGACTAATGTCAAAAAAAGCAATTTCTTTCTTTCCAGCATAAAGCATGCGTTGAAAAGTTGGCAGCATTCCTTAACAGCAATCATGAACTAAGAAAGCATGTTGAAGTGATAAGGTTGAAGTTTGAACCTTTTGGCAATAAATGAAAGACGTACTATGATCTATTTGACAGTGAAAGAAAAAAAATGAATATTAATGTAATCCGCCGCACATAAATAATGATGGTTGCTATGACAAAGATGAGGATGGCGTACAAAGCCCTTTAGTACTTAATGTATGAATAAAAATATTAAGGTTATAACTTATTTTTTAATTAAGTTTTTCAATTTTTTAATGGTCATTTTGTTTTTCGGAGCACAGATGAATCCAAAAAATCCCAAAAATCGCTCTTGCTGTTCTCGAGTTATAAATGGTGTAACTAACACAACTTTCTTTTATATATATAGATTTGAATTGTTTGTAAAAAATTTGGAAAAAGTGACAGATATATAATTATGATGAATAAATATTTCTTTTAATTTTATGCAATTTTTTTTATGAGAAATCTTTACCTTTCCTAAGGGCCTCCAAATAATTTTTTATACGGGGCTCCGCCAAGTCACGCTACGCTTCTGTAACGAACTTTGGTGCTTATAACTGTTCTAGCCGGCTGAAAATGCCAAGAATAGGGGAAATTCCTGACAGACCTGGCAAAGGGACTTGGTGAGCAACGAAATGTAAGCTGTATGCAATTCCAGAAATTATGTTACTACTCACTATTCCTATGTTCTCAATATTCCTATTCCTAAATGTGAAATATTTCAATATTACCCATCCATTTTTACATACCAATTGAATATCTAAGGTCCTTTAAAGGGGTATAATCACCATATAATAATTTATAATTACAAAAATTGCAATCTAGTTTAAGTATTATACAAAATAAAAAAAATTGATTAGTTTTATTTTTTATTCTTTTAAAGTACCTTGTTAAATTTTAAATCTTTAAAGTTTGATTCCCACCTATGGTGGATATTTATGTTTAATACGAGTGTTGTACCTAAATCGTATATTATTTATTTCCTTTATTTTATTTCTTATTGCATATATAAATGTAGTTTAGGACTAAATAGTTTGTAAAAACGTCTCTTTTTAATTTTTATCTATAGACATCTGCCATACTTATTTATAAACTTATATATAAAGTAATAATAGACACGCATTTATGTACATCTAATTTTTTTAAACTTATGTAATCATCCTAATACGTGTAATGGTACATGACTGTCTATTTGTCTGTCAAAGGCTGTTTTCTTCCAACAGTGGCGGCGCTACACCACTCGTGGACGTCGGCGACATCAGGTTTGCGAGGCCTCTTTTTAATAACTTGTAGGCAAAACTTTTTTGTTTGCGAGGCCCCTTCAGGCGCGAGGCCGTCGGCGGTCGCCGACGTTGCCGACGCCTAGCGCCGCCACTGTCTTCCAAGCATGGGCGTCATGAATGAGGTGCAAGGAGGTGCACTTGCACCCCTCTGTTTTTGCCTATTTAGGAAAAAAACAACGAAAAAATAAATAAAATGTATGGTATTTATATGCACCCCCCTGAAAATAACTGTGCCGGCGCCCATGCTCCCAAAAGAAAATAATGGATAGAAAACTGTTTCCAAACGAGTGGCAGAACCACAACATAATCTTCGAGTTAGTTTTAAAATTTGTATTAAAAATGTTTTGAATTTTTAATATTCTGATCAATTTTCCTGTTAGACTTTTCAATATTATTTAAATACATAGTTATGTTATATTGTAAAGTGAAAACAATACATACTCGTCAGATTTATTAACTGTCATGTGGCATTGAGTTTCTATTGTAAAAACGCATATACCTTGGGACGGAACGGAACAAAAAACGTTGGAACGGAACGGGGTTTACATATAACTTTTTTTTATAGTGAGAATGACAAGCAAGCATAGATTTAATGGTATTTTGCTTTTGCTAAAGTTTTCCCGCAAATGTTAGTTAAATGTGTTCGCGTGTGTAGAATGTAAATAAAATGGGTGGGTGTATCGGCATCAGTCGTAGTAGAAGCGGGCCCGTGGAGGAATCGTCTGGCTCAATATCGCGCCCTAACTCCGGTGGTCTCAGAAAAAACCAATCACTGTGTCACGAGACCATTCGATGGAAGTCCGACGTCCCGCTTACCGAAGGGCAATTACGAAGCAAGCGTGACGAATTTTGGGATACTGCTCCCGCTTTTGAGGGTCGTAAAGAAATATGGGATGCTCTGCGGGCCGCTGCAGTCGCCGCTGAAGCTATGGATTTCCAACTTGCACAAGCTATTTTGGATGGCGCCAGTGTATCAGTACCTAATGGATATCTCACTGAATGTTATGATGAATGGGGCACGAGATACCAGGTGCCGATCTACTGTTTATCACCTCCTATAAATATGGTGAAGGAAGCAAGTGGACGTGACTCACCAGCAGAGTGGGCTGAGCCTGTGGATGGCGGGATCGAGGTGACATTGCGGCTAAGGCTATCGCACACCTGCACAGATGTGGACTTGGCAGTTTATTCCCGCCATACTATAGCACAATGCAAAAATAAATTACACGCACAAGAAAACATTGAACCATGGAGACAACGATGGTTTTATGGTGGCAAATTACTAGGAGACAAATTATTGGTGGAGGAAGCAACGCATCACACCTGGTTATGTAGTTCAGGTTATTGTGAGCACAGACCAGCGAGCTCCTAGCTAGTGGTCACGTATGCACACCTGCCTCCTCACACTCACTCTGGACACCTTTGTTCTTGATTTATAAACATTGTTTTCATACTTACAAATTAATTAAAACATCAGGCGTTCTATTGGTAAAGGCCAAGTAAGGGACTATAAACATTATAATGTGGAGCTTTGTTGCTCAGTTGTGTATCAGAATTTTATTTTTTCAATTAAACTTGATGCTCAATAGATTTAATAATCATCCTTATTCAATCACAATTTCATAACTTGATGTGCCATACACTAAAGATTCATAATTTTGACCTTTGTCATTAAGGAGTCTAGTGGTCTACATGTTATGTGAGGTCAATGGCTTATACAGTGGCTATTAAAATTATACATTATAAATTACAACAACCATGCTACTAGTAGAGGAAATTGGTAAAGCTTAGGCAAAGCAAAATATATTCCTGAAATCACAATACTTTTTGTATTCAATAATGTAATTATTTTGTCCGTCACAGTATTAATAATTGATTTGCAATGAAGTGGGAAGGGGCTGTGGTGTGTCAGAAATTGCGAACCAGAGAAAAGTTCACGTCCAGATTGTTGATAGCACAAGGCGTGAACAGTTTTAGTGTGATGCAAAAATAAGCACTTTGTATTGTGTTTTAATATTAAGAAGTCTTATCAAACTGACAATGCGAACAATTTTATTGTGACTAAATGTGAACTCTACGTGAAGTAACTTGGTCACAAGCTAAAACATGGTGTAGTCGGTACTGTGAACTATTACATTTTGGTATTGTGTATAAATTGTTGGCAGATTTGACTCTTTGTAATATATTTATTCATATTGATAAAAATGTAAATATTGTATTGACAATATATATCAAAATATATTTCCATACATAAATAATATAAATCAATAATACAAATATTAACACAGAAATAGTGTTTAGCAGTATTTAAATAAATGAATATTTTATTTATTAATTGATTGTATGTATTGGAAAAAAATATGTAATTAAATTTAAGTATATAGTTTTTTTAGCACTATGTAATTACAAAAGTCCTATTGGTTAATACATGACAGACATCAATCAGTTTCTGGCCCCACTTTATTAGTCATTCAAATATTTGTAAAATGTACTTTTCATTTTAAGTTTATCATCATTTTTGGGTTCTGATTCATCATTTAAATACATTGATGAACTTCATGACTAAGTTAATTTCATCTAAAGCTTTAAAAATAATTTGAGATTTAGAATAGTAATCTATTCAAAATATTCTTAAAATTTTTAGATCACAAATAGTCATTTTGTCTTATTTGGACATTTTCCCCAAATTGTTGAAATAGTCATTTTGATGATTTGGACAAATCGTCAGATTCATGCTAGTGAGCGTTAACTTATCGCTGTTCCTAGTCGTATGATCCCTAAATGCAGTTTTACTATAGAATGGCTTTATACTCTGCACCTGTATTGTAAAAATTAAACACAATGAAGTTTGTGTTTATCTATTCTGGTCTTTTCTCTTGGAAAGCATATGAAGCTAGAATTTTAATAAAAAATGTGATTTGAATAGTGTCACAAAAAAGCATTTAAACTAATTTCAAAAATCTTTAACTATTGGTATTTGTTCAGAAATCTAAAGAATACAGGACAGTCATTGTAGAAAAAATCACTAATGCAAGATCTACAATTTAAAGAAATTTTAGGACTTTGAGGTTTCTAATATTTTTAAAATAGATGGTATTCAATGATTTTATGTTAAATATATTTTCTTTTATGGGAAAATTTAAATGTCTTAATTTTGCATGATAATAAAACATATCAAAATGTTGTCAAATTACTTGTTATGTATTTAAATGATGGAGTGGAAAAGAGTACCTCAGATTTGCACTCGTCTGATTTTATCCTTTGAATGTGATCACACATCTATATCAAGAAAGTAGTTGCCAGATAGACATAAAAATACTTAAATAATGATTAATTTTGTTTATAGGTATCGATTATTTGAGAGAAAATTATATTAAAGTAATTTTATGCAACTCTTTTTTTAATTCTTTTAAAATGTATTAACTGTTTTTCAAATATTATTTTCAGTGATGTTATCAAAAAGTGATTATATGTGTATACATTCTTTTTAATATTCATATGGCAAATTGCCAAAAATTAAAATGCTAATTGCTATATTAAATGTAAGGTTTGACAGATAACGTATGGAAAATCTGTCAAATCTTAAGGATAGCACATCCAAATAGTGTTATTTATTTTGGCACAACCGGCACTTTATCTTCATTTGTTTGTCCAGCTGTCGATCACTCTCACGTCTCCCTCTATCGGTCACACGTTACCGTACAGGCACGTGCGATACGCATTTGTGCTTACCGTGTACGTGGGCCAGCTTACATGAACGAGTCATGTGTGTACCGGTGATGTCATATCATGTGCAGCTTCTTTATGTATCGCCCTATCTACATTTCATATAAAAGCGAGTTAGACACAGGTACATAGCCTGTTCAGCTGTGGAACAGTCGCTCAATCTTCATGATCAACATAAAGATTGTGCATGATACCAGTTGGACCTTTCTGAATTGTTTTATTAATATTAGATAAACTCCATAGGGAAAATGAGGCTGCTATCCACAAATTTTGAGTGAAAACTGCAGTCTGTGTTAGACATTAAATATAATTTAAAATCAATTTGACTAGTATTTTCTTGTGCAATTTAAAAACTTCAACATAGCTGCATATCTGGAGTGACAATTTATCCATAGGCAATAGTCATTAAAGTTTTAATAGTTGTAAGAACTGAAAAACAACAATGTTTGTTCATGTAAAATCACTTGCTCTACAGTACCAAATGACTGAAAATAAAATTAAGGGGAATCCATAGTCACATCTTGAGATTATTAATATTGTTACCATATAGGATATAGTAGAGTTAGGTACCACCTTTGGGCATTACAGGTTGGGTACCGACACATATATATTGTAGTAAAGAATAAACATGTTTTGGGTATATATTTGTTAGAAGTGTAATTTGAGAAATCATTTATCTTGACATTTGTGGTGAATGCTCGGGTCAGAGTTATTTATGGTTATCAGCACTGATAAAAAAATGTTTTGTACGTACATAATCAATTAGTATGTTCATTTTTTTATTAAAGAAAGGCTTAATGCCGTCATGTTATTACAGTGCATTGTAACTCCTTTAACAGATCCAAATTCCGTTTTCCTTAATTAGATACTTGTATTTAAAATATGTTTACTTCTTTTTGATTGTAAAAAAATGATATCACTGTATACCTATACTGACCTTTGGTCTTCGAAAGGACGCGCGCGCGCCTTTAGACGTGGTACGCTAAAACATTGAGTGTGGTATTGAATTGTGTAGCTAGATAATTCGACCACAAGTTTGGTCGTGCGTTCCAACAGTTGCCTTTCAACACTAGTGTTAGGAATCCCTGTAGTATTCATTGTATATAAATATTATCATTGTTTATTGTTTTGTATTGTAATATTCACAATAGAAAGAGAAATATATTGAATTCTAGTGTTTTGTATGAAAATGAGCATATTATATGATTATATTTAATACTAGATATGGCCACGACTTCGTGCATGTAGAATTTATTTTTTTAAATCAACGTTCCATGAGTCAATTTTGTAAAAATAAACGCTGTAGGTTGACGTAATTTCATGCGTAAAGTAACCTATGAAAACCCCTTGAAAATTTGTCTAGCAATTTTGGTAATCAGAATGTTCATAGAAACAGATAAACAAGGTTTATGGAAAGTCTTCAAAATATAATATAGCATATGAATGAGCAGCACCGCGTCACTTGTCCCATAATAGAACATAATATTCCAATTTGATATTAATAAATTTTTAAAAACATGGTCTAGTTCATAAAATACATGAACAATTTAGTATGAAAAATAAATTAAGCAGCCTGTCATCAATGTCACAACTGCGAGCGCGCTTTGGCCACCACTTGTCAATAGGTCATATGTGTGCCAATGATATTTGACTTCAAACCGCAATGAAAGTACGATTTAAGTTTGGAGATTCATCTTTGTTTACCACCGATATCATATTTGCACTGAGCGCACACTAATAATATATCCAAATACTCACTGGCATTAAAAAACTTATCATTCAAGTTGCGTCGTAAGATTTTTCATAAACGAAATGCACGTTTATTCTTCTTTTATACATCTTTACATCACTCAATAAGTTGTTCACAAATGTTTTTAATGTACAGATACATTCTAAAATTTTGTTACATTTATAAATTTCTTGAAAAGAATATGATTCCTCATAAGCTGACAAATTGTGCATGTATTACTTTTTTTGGTTGAACTAAAGACTTTGTCGACTAATGTTATTAATTATGCATTTTGAGTTCATAGATTGTACCAAAATCATTTATTATCATCATCATCACATCAAATTCCTGTTTTGTTTATTTGAACACCATAATCAATATCGAGTCATCGAATTTGTCAAGGCCTAGTATCAGTAACAAATTTAAGAATTATGTTTTTTTACTTCCCAAGCAGATGAATGTTATTGGTCTCGTAGTGACCCGAGCTCAATGTGGGTGTATGGCGAGACGGGTATCGTCGCTCATGCGTGTGTAACAGTGACAAGCTCTATTGTTCTAGCGCCATGCCTACGCCTCGGCCCCGGGCGCGCGCGTCCTTCCTGACATATTTAGTGCTAACAATTCGTTAGATGCATAATTATATGTTTGATATTTTATTGGGATAATTGCGTACATAAGTCTATGCGTTAAATTTTTTTTTACATTTGAAAATGTGGTTACTGATCTATCATTGGATAAGTTGGATTTCAAACTATTGTGAGTCACTTTTTTCTAGATTAAAATGTAATGAACATTATTTTATACATATTTCACACCATATCAAATCATATTTAACAAGTTTCATATGTTAATTGTATTGGCATATTTGAAAAATAAGTTTTCTTGTTAAAGAACATGCATAAGTCATAATATTGCAAAAATCTGAAAACATTTATAACCCTTATTGAAATGGAATTCAAAAAAACAAATAATTTCAGAACTGCAAAGATAAATTCCTTTTAAATAAATTTTGAATTAAAAGTAATACATTTATATTTTATATATGATCTCATACATAAAATAGGTGAAATTAAAGTATTTATAATTTTGTTAATCCCATTATTCAATTTTATTATAAAATTCAAATGCATTACTGACAGTTGTTAATGAGAATATAACACAGTTCCCTTAACATATGTGTCAACCGGTACCCAGTATGAATATAGAAGTGATTATAAAGATAGATAAGCTTGGAAATATTTATTGAGTTTGTTTTGAGAACCAAGATGCCAGTGACGAAGTAAATAAAACATTGCTTGCCATTTGCAAAAAAGAAGTAAAAGTAATGCTCCCGTTAGGCATAATTATGCATTTCATGCTTTCACGGGTAGGGAGGAATATCGCCATTTAACTATACTTGTTATTCTATGCATGGCTTGACACTATTAATAAAACTAAAAGTCTGATAGAACATGAACATCAGTGGTGTAGCAAATAGATTCATACTTTTTTACTAGATTATAATATATTTCAACACAATGGTGAAATGAAAGGTTCACTTCACTATTATACATTTTATTTTCATTTATTGTACATACCCCATTATGTACTGTATCAGAATACTCAATCTGCACACCCTTGGATACATTAATATTGTGAGTTAGCAGGTACTGGTGTGGTGTTATTTGTGCCAATCGGTGTTGCCATTCGCTGTATGCGCCGATTGGATTACTGATGCAATATTAGGTTATTGT
This sequence comes from Eumeta japonica, assembly GCA_005406025.1. Lineage (NCBI taxonomy): Eukaryota > Metazoa > Arthropoda > Insecta > Lepidoptera > Psychidae > Eumeta > Eumeta japonica. The sequence continues at coordinate 103,245 of BGZK01001406.1, forward strand.
AGTGTTCTCGTGGAATATTTTTTTAATGCATTGATTACTTTGGACGAAATTTGAGATGGGCCTAATTAATTGACTCACTAGATTTATGGTATTTGTCATTTTATCTGTATATTCTGGCCAATGATCTTTTGTGAAACAACAGTGTTGATAATAAGATTTCGTTTAAAAAATATTACCATTATGTTATTAGATATTTTTATAAATTTTTTATGTGTTTAGACATTACACAAACTAGGTTAACTATTTGTAAGAGGCTTCGATTTATCTATATACATTGTTTAAATTGTAATGTAATTCTTTTGATAAAATGTCTATTGTCATATGTAAGGTTGTAAATAAAAACGGATCAAAGTAAGCTGATGGTTTTACCTAAATGTATAATAAAATTCGTACGTTTTATCAGTGACGGTGCGACGGAGGGCGGGGGCGGGAACTCTCGAGGTGCTCTAGATAAGTGCTAGAGTTTTAGCACAAGCGGATTTTATTTTTGTTTTAAACTTAATGTCATTACTCGCTGCATATTATCGTTTTGGAAAACTGTACTTTATATGAAATAGTTTTTTTTTTAAAGGAGATTTTTACTTTGTAATGGAGATGCCATTTACTTATATTTTATATGTATCATTTTTCCCTTATTCACACTCCCATAAGACTTGATTTTATGTTACAGTAAAAATTGTTAATATAAAGTGAAACTTAGTTCTAAAATATAATTATTTAAATTCAATCGTCTTTTTGTGAAACACCTCAATAGTTCGATTATATTCTTTTCCTTTTTTGACTCATAAAATGATTTATTAATTAGACAAATTCTTATAATTGTGCTTGAACAGCTGGATGGATTGTAATCAGTTTTGTCAAATGTCGTGTCTACTTGCCTTGGAATATAAGATACTTTTTCTATGAAAAAATGTTTCCAGTGACTTGTAATTGGTTATTACTAACAGCAATGGCCAAGGAAGAGCCAAGATTGGCATGGAATCGAGAGCACAACCGGAATTGGATCCAATAGTAGAGTCTAAGCTTTATTAGGAGCTGAACTGCAATTGGGATAGCAGACTGTTTAAAGCACATGTGGGCTACAACGGTCCACTGTAAGATTTGATCCGGCCCGGACATTTTGAAAAATTTCATGTCAGATATCTATAGCTAAAAATTATGAACACTACTTTAAAATGTAGCTACTTTTGAACGCGGCCCGCGGACGTATTTGCACACTAAAGTTTGGCCCGCAACATGTAAGGTTGACCATATCTGGTTGAAAGGATGATTGACTTCATTCTGTACCTACGCGCATGCGAAACCGTAGCAAATTTACACCATAAAAGAAAATGCATAAAGTTTAAATGGAAAATTGCTAATAATGTAGATTGATTGAAGTAGGATAAAATACCATGAAATGATAATATGTACACTATCAAAATGTACATTTATCTGCAGAGATATTATCATTTAGGTTCTTTTAAAGATAAGCCTAAAAAAAATTCCTGTTTTCCAAAGGGTGAGCAGACATTAGATTTCAACATAGTTGACCTTTGCATATATTTCTTGCTTTATTGACATCATCAATCTTTTCATGCAAGCTCCTCGGTTTCCAGTGCTTAAAGTTAAGACTCTTTTCAATATTCAGATAAGTTTAACTTTGTATGCAGTGACTAAAATTAATGTTCCTATTATATCTCAAAAACAATTGTATTTTGCAGTCAACCAGAAAGTATAGTCATATTAGCTATTAAGTACGAAAGCAAAATATTTGGGGATTGATCAGAGCACTGCAATCTTTATACAGATACTTCACTCCCGCATTATAATAAATGGAGTAGATACTGACTAATATTGGCTTTCATAGGTGTGTCAGATAACGAGACTGTTCAACTTTTCAAGGATAACTCTCCATTTGATTCAAACGATTATGAATGTGGATTAAGCATAGGTGAGCTCCTAGACATATGCAGCACCCAGCCATGTTTTTGTTTTGAACGCCATGGTCTTAGTTTTGCTGATATTTTCTTTCAAACTTCTTTCCTTAACAAAGTCGTTCATTTTTGTTACATTCTCCTACAACTAGCATATCGACGACACAAGCATTATTCGATCGTTGGCTTAGAGGAAGCAAATAGTGTTGAACAATGAGAGTTTGTCTGTTTATAAATGATCATAAACAATGGCTGTTTCGAGACAGTTTATATATGCTATAGTGGTTGATTATATTTTTGGTCCTTGTATAATTTTGCAAAGCGCGTAGATTCGGGTTACGGTACTGAAAAACCTTTGTGGTAACCGGTTTCTTAAAACTTGTGGGAAAATTAAGAGAATGAACATAATCATCTAATTAACTATGCAATATCTAAAAAAATGAAATATTAATAGATTTGTTTATATGTAGGCTTTGGTCACTGATCCTATATTACACGTTGTTCCTATTTTTGTAGATGGTTCATTGAAAATTTATTTAATTAATGTTTATAAATAATTCCCCTATAAAAATATCCGAGAATAGAATTCTCTAACCATACCATAATCCAACCCGCTTTTTTTCTTATCGGCTCTTAATGTCTTTCTATATTTACTGTCTATACATTTTATTTCTAAATGGACTTATTTTGTGAGGTGGAATTTCAAGCCAATAAACTTGTTTGTTTATGTCAGACGTGACATATTTACGACTTGTTTGTTCCGGTTGCTTTATCGATTCATTTATATTTCAAAAATACTCTGGATGGCCAGTCGGCGGGTATGAATAGTGAAATGCGATCAACGACAAGCGTTTTACTGGTTTCGTAGCGATTTATTGTAACTATGTTTCTGAATACACACCTGCTTTTCTACGTGTTTCCTTTTATCTGATCTGGATCTTCGAACCCTCAGTGTTATTACATAATATACATTTAAAAAAATATAAGGTAAGGAAAAATAATCATCTTTTAAAAGACTCAAAGTATTTATCAATGGCTATGTACCATTTTATGTCAAAAATTGCTACTGATGTGATAATTAATAACGATTTAGATAAAATTTACAAATAAATTTTAAATGTATTTTAAAGTTGAAAATATATAGGCAATGAAAATTGTTGAAAAACAATTACGTTTTTATTTTTAGTTCATATTGAACAATAATGTTTCAGCTTAGCTACAAAAATATATTTGAAACGAAAGTGTACTTAAAACTTTACTTAATAATAACAGTCTTTATGATGGGGCTGTGCGCGCGCTCGTCTACTTGGGGATGTACTTGAGCAGCTTAACCTCGTGGGTTAGCCAGACGGCCAGCGTGAGCAGCGCCAGCGAGCCGGACTGGTGCGCGGCCGCCAGCGGCGTTGGCACGTACCACAACAGCGTCGCGATGCCCATGCCCACCTGCACAATCGTGAACTCACAACAGACATTTTAAAAACAATTTTAAGTCAATCAAAACCTTTCAGGTACCTACACAAGTATGCAGCCTTAATATAAAAAAGTTGTTTATAATTTTTTTTAGAACAAGTGCATGTTTAAATATTCCTTAAACTACACATCAGTCAGTTAAACAGTATACTCTACTTACAAATATTTTAGTCTCCATGTGTTTTATTATGATTAGAGAAGTGCATGTCTGTGGTATTCTTTAGAAGCATTAATTTTAGCTATTAGTAAATGATAGGACATAGTCATCTACAAAAATAATAGTATTTTTTTCTTAGTATGAAAGTAATCATTTTCTTTTGAGACTTGAATAGTAATAATACTTTCATAATTATTTGGAAAGGTATAATAAGTTTCAAATTTAACATTTGAAACTTATAGCTTTATACCAAAGTTGACATTAACAAACCTGCAACCATGCCATGAGGCCAACACCGTTCACAACCCTGCGGGCCATCGGACTCAATGGCTTTCCACGCGATATCAGCCACAAAGTAGTCGCCGCGGCCAATGTCAGAGTACCCAACACTCGATGGTCGAATTGAACCGTCGTGGGGTTTTCGGTGAAATTACGTAGTACCGGCTTGAATTCCAAAATGTCATTCGGCAGCCAGAAGTCACCCATCTTAGGAAAAGAGTTGTACACCAGACCCGCGTCTAAGCCCGCTACAAACGCTCCTGAAAGTACCAATTATTCATGTTTAATAGAAACATGATAATGTACTATACATTATCCCTATTTGACTGTCAATGGCGTCTCATATTACATATAAATCAATTTGATACAAATGATAGAATAAGAATTTTAGAACACATTTATCATCAACAAAACTTGAACGGAATCTCTCAAGTTACTCGACTTAAAAAATTAAGATTTACATATTTATTACGATATATTTTTTGTAGAATATTTTTGTTTTATTCGTTTGTCCACATGTCTTTTTAAACCTCAATAATATGATTAAATCAATTTTAATTTGATATGCTAATAGAACACATTGTGGAATATAAGCAACTGTCTGTCCACCTCTCTGTTTGTTTGTATGTTTTCTTAGAACTCAAGATGATTAACAGAGTAATGGGCCAATGTGATTATTATTACAATTGTTATAGTTTAAGGACTGGAGAGTGATATAAGCTACTTTTTATCATGGAAAAAGTATTGATTTCTGTGATGATAGCATAAGAACCGTTTCCACAATGACAAAAGGAATGAATACAAAATGTGATATGACTAAAAACTTTCGTCTGAATTAAAACACAATATGTCTTATTTTGGATTAGCAAAAGTTGCTGTGGAGTTTTATATAATTTTTGACTGCAAAAACTAAATGGATTTCATAGGAGGTGCTTAATATATGTAAGTGTTGCTATTTTAATACATAAACACAATACTTTATAGCCTTATTGTTTAACAAACAATTTACGATATAGACGACACCATTAGTCTAATAAAAAATGCAATTTTGCAAATAAACACATGTAGAAACTTTTTTTCTCATCTATCCCATTACGTTGAGTTTTGTTGGATAGCTCATTCAAAAAAATTGTGAGTCTAAGAAAATCTTTTTTTATTTAACAATCCGTTTGTGAAATATTAAGATTAAAATGCTAATTTTCCTTAGACAAATGCCCCTCCATCGCCTATCAGATGGTTATTTTCGGATATGTGAAAAAATTCATGGCAGTAGTACATACAATGAAGCTAAAAAGAAAGCTATTACATCTAATGTACACTCTTCAAGTTAACGAGTAATAATCAACCAACTTTAAAATGTGCTCGAAGAAGTAAAAAGCACAATTTCAGACATAATCAATTGAAAGTTACTTAAGATGATGTTGGTCATATAAAGCAGGTGGTAAATATAAGTTTATGAACTATGTAAAATTAAGAATATATAAAACCATAACATCCTCAACACCCATCCTAGGTGGGCCCATGAATAAACATGAATAGCCGTTAAAGCATGAATTTAATATTCATAGCCCCAAATAGAAAGCCCCTTTCTATTAGTGTGTATTATGACAAGTCACTAGAACCCTACACTATATGTGGCCCGATACTTAACCAGTTTTTCATAATTCTAGCACCATGTACATTTTTCGTATCATGTTACATATTGTTTGTGGTATTATTACATGGATTAAATACTATAGAAAAAAAAACTATATACATTTCTCCCTATTTACTACACACATAATAGTAAAAAATAAAATGCAATATTTTGCCAGGGAGGCAAGTGATGAGGTTAATAAAGATTGAGAGGAAGAGAGAGCACAAGACAAAAGGAGAGATCGGAAGTTGGGATAGAGTTAAGATCGTGATTGGCAATGATATCAGAATCATGTTTAGGATTGAGGTTTTAACACAATATTCTATTGTGCTACTTTGCGGAAATTCATTATCAGACGCTTGCCGGCGACATGCATTAACATGCAGCATGCATATTACTGCATGCAATACTTCCAACATCCTGGAGGATGTAACTGTCTGTATGTTTCTGAGGATGTGCCTCGTTGGCATGAAACATACATAGAAATAAAAATATAACTATTTAGCAGACTAAGATAAATAAAAATAGTAACAATTGCTTATGTGTTCGATATCTGTTAATCCTCTCAAGTCAATATTCTATTTGTTGGATGAGGATTCGTAGTGGCAAAACAGATTAGACAGTCAGCTGTGGGTTGCATGCTGCATGTTACTGAATGTCACAGGCAAGCATCTGTGTTAATAATAATGAATTTCGATCAAAATTATTATCTTCATAGGCAGAGCTATGGGAAAAAATTAAGAAAATTTTGTCCTAAAAAAAACTTGAAATGAATATATGTGGGTAATTTCTTTGTATTGTTAGGAATTTTTGTTAGATGGTATTAATAGTTTTTTTGCTTTTTTAAAAAATTCTTTACAGAAGTATGCCTTAAAATATGTGAAAATTGCAAAAGAACCATAAATTACTGTTTCTTATTTTGAAAAGCAATACATAATAAAACAACATTTTGTATAATTTATATAATGATTATCTGGATATTACTATTAATAAATATATTTGATGATTTTGAGATTTGACATATAAGGAGATTGACATATTATGTCAATCAAACATTGGTTTAGAAGTCACCAGTTCGTGTTTAATTTCAGTATGCACCAGGTAGCAAGTTCGTTCAGTAAAGAAAAAGCTATGCATAGAGGCTCCTAAAATTATAATATTAAATATAAAGCACGTCCCGATATTGTGAACCTATCTGTTGAGTGAACTATTGAAGTGGTTTGCATAGAAATAGAGCAGCTTATTGTATTAAGCGTATACAGACCCTCTAAGTCATTATATGATGTATTCGAAAAAGTGATAGATGATATTTTGTATAAAATTAGTAAAAGTTGTAAATATATTGCTGTTTGCAGAAATTTTAATATAAATCTATTCGAAAATTCTTGTTTATATACTATAAAAATGAAATAAAAACTGCTGATCTTGAAGACCTTTCCATAAAAATAATTGATTCAATAATAGACTGCATTGCTCCATGTCCAGTAGTAGTTTTAATGCTTTCCTTGATTGTGGTGTGTTTCCGGATCTAATGAAGCAAAGTAATTCCATTATTTGAATTCGGTAGTATATCTGACCTTACAAATTTTAGACTGATATCAATACTACCGACACTCAGTAAAAATTTTGAAAGGTTTATTTTAAATTGATTATTGCAGTATCTTTATAACAATAATTTGATGAATGTTAAACAATTTTGATTCGCAAAAGGTCGCTCAATAACCCAAGCCGGTGTTGAGCTTATTCAGCCGATTTTTGATGTCTGGGAGGATTCACAGGACGCGATAGGTGTTTTGTGATTTATTCAAGACATTTGACTGCATTCATCACATCACATTGATCAGGAAACTACATCATTATGGCATTAAGGGTTGATCCCTTGGACTATTAAAGTCTTATCTAAGTGATAGAATTCAAAGGGTTGACATTAATGGTGAGAGGTCGTCAGGATTTGCAGTCAATATGAGCGTACCACAGGGTTCAGTTCTTGGACCATTTCTATTCCTAGTGTACATAAATGATCTACCACATCTTGTTAAGAATGGTCATGGGACTGTATTGTTTGCTGATGATACCTCCTTACTTTTTAAAAGTGACAGATATCAACCAGCTTTTGACGAAGTAAACAGTACTATCTCTGAAATCGTTGAGTAGTTTAGTATTAATAATTTTCTGCTCAATGAAAGGAAAACCAAACTTGTAAATTTTTCCCTACTTAATTCTAAATTGATCAACACAAATGTAATGATCAAGAACGAGGTAATGGATACTGTGAACACAACCTTATTTCTTGGTCTCACTTTAGATTCTAAGTTATGTTGAAATTGTCCGAAAAGGCTTGGTTCTGTAGCATATTAAAAGAATTCGGCGACTTACAGATGAAAGCGCAGCGAGACTAGTTTATTTCAGTTTTTTTCATAGTCTTATGACCTATGGAATTTTGTTATGGGGTCATGCAGCTCCTGTTAACACAATTTTTGTACTGCAGAAGCGAGTTATTTGAACTTTTTATGATTTGAGACCAATGAGATCTCTCAGAGAAGTTTTAGCAAATTAATATCCTAACTTTAGCATCACAATACATATATGAAAACCTGGTATATTCAAGAGACATAAAGAATCATTCCAAAAAAGGAGCGACATCCATAACATTAACATTAGAAATAAGAACGATCTTGCTGCTCATAAGACCCTGTCCAAGTAAAGTTAATAAATCATTGAAGGGGCTGTGTGTGCACTTTTATAATGAAATGTTTTGACAAAAGAAAGTTATAAGGTAAGGACTATTAAACCGTGTCGGAATATCTTAATGAATAAAACCCTGGGGATTGAACTGCTCGGCTATCAGGTTACTTCATATTATTTTTAAATGTCGACTAAATTATTAATTACTCAATCCTTTGTATTGATGAGTAAAAGAGCAAATCTTGAGTTTCTTGTCTCAAGGTGAATCAGCATTTGGAATGGGTGGTAATGTCGAAAAGAATTTATTAATGACATATTTCAAGGGTAATTTCATTACTTACAAAATAAAATATTCTTTAATTTTATTTGATTTTGACAAGTCCCTCTGCAAGGGCACATTCTTCCACAATTTCACATCAGGGTGAGGAACTTGACATTATGCATTCCACTTCCATAATAGTAGATGTGGGTTGATAGCTCTTCATAAACTTATGTGATCATGGCAGAATCCTTAAACAGTTGCACTGAGCACTTGGCCATGACCACTCTCAAATTACTATTAATCCATTTAATAATAGTCAAGGTAAATGAGTCATCAAAATACAATAAGTAATTGTTATAAATATGTGCAGTGATTGCTGATAATTATAATGGTGTTAATTAAAATGTGATAGTATTTTTGGTGTAGATTTTGTTGGTGATCTTTATTAAATGAAATAACGTTTACCTGACACAGCCGTGAAGAACGCCATCGCTTTGACGGTGTGAGCAAAGGCCGTGACGGTCTTGAGTTCGGCGGGTCTAGTGAGTGTGGCAAATTTGGGGAAGGGACGCAGCACCCGGAGGGCGCCAGCCAGCAGCCCTGCGTACAGCGTGAACGCTAACGCTAAATGTGCCGCCAGCCGGTACTGCGATACGCGCGGTACATCCGACGGGCCCTGGAACCGGTCTTCCAACCCTGATTTGACCATGTACCATCCCATCAAACCCTAAAATAGAACATATAATAAAATTTGTTACCACATTTGTAGTAGAATCAAAAAACAAAAAAAAAAATTGCTGTTTTAATATAACCCAAATTGTTGTCTCCTTCCTTTTTAATTTGGGATGTAAAATACCAATGTCACAGAATATGGACGTGATCTAGCAGCTTCCGCTCTCGGGTTCTATTTAGTAGATGAAAGTATCCCACGGCCTACTTCCCTCTCTATTAGAAATCCTATTTTTTTCCAAGAGGCTAACAATGCACTGGTAACTCTTCTGGGGTTGCATGCATTAATGGACAGCGATAATCGTCTACTCTTTGGTGGCTCACATACTCAATTGGCCTATGAACATGCTATGTAAAAAAACATTTTTGTTAAGGATTTTACAAAGACACACTCATTTAATCATTTTTATTTAGTGATCAAACATCATTCCATCAAATTCCATTAATCACACCAAAGTAATTTTTGAAATTTTTCCAATAACTTGACATCTAACTGAGCTTTTACCATTTGACTCTTTTTGGATGCTATTTCAACTGTTGATCATTATTTCTAATGAAAGGTATACTTTTTAGTTACATAAACTTACTTTTTAAGTGCCACATTGTCAACAGCTCTCTGTTTCTGTGTATAATGTATGAGAGTATTAAATCTTCTTTGAAATACCTGGCTTTTAAATATAACAATCTACAATCTAGGCTGTGTCAATGTTAAGAGCTTCTTCCACCATCTCTTTTAAACTGACATTTAACAAAATTCACTTTGGGTTTTAGCCCGAACAATTGTTTAAGAGGAGGTCCTGGAATACAAATTTTATTCATTGAAAACTGATTTTGTTAAATATTTTCGTAAAAAGGAGATGGTACAAGAGGCTTTTAGTCTTGTTATATGACTGTCCAAAAGACAGATATCAGGGGAACATTTCATGACCAATATTTTACTGAGTAAAATATTGGTCATGAAATTTACACATATTTTTAACAATTATTATAATTGTAAATTACTCATAAGGTGAATATGTGTTTCATGAGATCTATATGCTACGTTAAATAGGTTTAGTAAATGAATTGTCAATTGTACTTATTCATTAAATTCACCTGCGCACCAAGAAGGAGGCAGTAAATGCCAACCCTTATCTTCATGGGGCGATCGAGGTAGCCACGCGCCCAGAAGAATGCGGCAGGTAACAGCATCACTGCTCCAATGGCGCGGCCCCAAGATCGGTGCGCGAATTCCGTCCACCAGATCCACTTGAACTCTGACAAGGTCATTTCACGGTTCTTACTGGAATGTACCACAAAATTATTATTGATATGAATAAAGCATTTTCTAAGACAATATTGTTTTTTGTTTTCATAGTGTTGTAAATATATTTATCGTAATATCCAACAGAATAAGCTTTTTATCATGGGTTGATTAAATTTCATTTAAATTTCTGGTGTCTAACTAGCAAAAAAGGTCATTTATACATAGTATACCTTTAAAATGATTAAATTCTCTAATATAAAAAGAAATATCAATTTGAAACATTTCGGTAACAATTATCTGAAATATATTAAATAGAATTGAAGAAAGCAATACATTGTGGACTTTCCTAAAAATGCACAATTGTTTAGAACATTGCTAGAAATATATGGAAATTAATATACAATCCAAATATTGGCATAAATAATACCTTAACTCATTTGTTAACAATCTCCTGAAACTATAAGAACCTGAAATTTGGAACACAAAAGCTATTTGTGATTAGACAACCATTAGAATGGGGCTTTGCAAAATATCCTTGGTAACTTCAAAAACATATAGACAAAAGTAAACAAAGAGAGTAAGTATGTAAATAAAGTTCTGGGATATACTGATACTGCTGTCTGAGACATAATAATGTTAAATAAGCTATTATATGGTATCAAAATTATGCATAGGAATGTATAAGAATATTTAGCTCTAAAACAAGATTCTATGTTGAGATAGGTGATGCAATATCAAAGGATCCATAAAACACTTTACAATATAAAGTGCAGATATTTAATGAATGAAGACCTGATGAGCATGAGATTATCCAACAGAAAGATGGCTGCATAGTGCTGATCAATTGGCAGTTACTGTTGAAACATTTAAACACATAAAAGCAGTTAGTTATCACAGGCCATGGATCCTTCCAACCCCATAGGAATTACCAGTGCATTGCTAGCCTCTTGGGTAAGAATAGGATATTTTATGGAACAAGAAAGGGGTTATAGATGCAGCAGTCGGGTAATGGAGGGATAGTGGTGCTCTGGGGTCAAGACGGCCCATTTTCATGCTATAGCCAAGTCGGTCTCAACATGGCTCTACCTCTAAACTGCAAACCATGGTCGGGAATTGAATAGACTAGTTTATGGTATCTATCCCTGTATTTTCAAAGATATATTATGCAGTTGATCCCCATTGGAATCATATCAGTAAAATTAGTAGAAAATATCTATTACAGTACAATGCACGAAACTCTGTCATTTAGAAATGCCTGCGAATGATGCAGTGAAATTTAATGGTCCCTGACCCTTCCTTCTTCTCCCCTGCACGCCAATTTTAGGGCAATGCGACGCTTATCTTTACAGCAGCAGAATTTCATGCGTTGTACTGTACTAGAAGATTTAAGTAATTTGTGAGACTACTTTTTCACGCGCATTCTGGATATGTAGAAATCATCTCTGGCCAAAGTAGTGGTTAGCAGTTCAATAAAAGACTCCAGAGACAGAGAAGATTCTATATTCAATATATATGTATGTCCACTGATATTTTGGAAATGACTTGGCAGATTGGGGCTGTTTGAACTGTACCCTATTAATGTACATACCAATATGGTCCCACACATTATCTAAATATCAAAAAAAAGAAACAAAGTGTTTGTTTTTGGCTTATGATGTTTGCTTTTCTGTATTTTACATCGACAAGTAAAGCTTTTAACTTTACGTTGATATTATCTTAGCATGTGAATTAGACATGAAACACCATTGTTCAAAAATCATATATATATATATATATATATATATATATATATATATATGATTTTTGAACCAGGAACACAAATATATATATATGTATATATATATGTTTATAAGAGTATCATCAAAATATACTTTTCATATTATTTCTTGCAAACGTTACAGTTAATTTAGAGTTATTTATATTGTTACATTTATATAGATTTGGATATAGTTATTTTGTTACAGCCACTTTTTAATCAAGATAAAGAAAAAATAACGTTAGAGGTGTTTACAATCAAAATTTTGCTATCAAATTTGCATTCAATAATTTTAAACAAAGTACTATTACTATTTAAATTCTGGATACTGCTGATACTTGACAAATTCAGCCTGCCATTCATCTTCAGTGGTTGGCATCTTCTCCCCGAGCAGGCGCCATGTCACCATAGACAAACCTGACTCTGTTAATCGAGTCACACCTCCTGATATCAGAAATAATTATATAGATAATATCCCAAAACAAAATTATTGTTTAGTTGTGAAAAAAAATAAGGTACCTTGAGGTACAGAATCTTAAAAACAACAAAAACACTTTTCATTTTGAAAAGCATATATTTCTTAAATACATAGGTTTTCTGACTTACAATAGTATTAAAAAATAATCAATTGCCTCACTTATATTAATTTATAATAAGTACAATTAAAGCATTTTTTGTAATTATTTGCTTCCATTAGTTTTTCTAACAACTATATCTACAATATAGTAAACGCTGTAGAGGAGCACCAGGTATCCTGCAACCATACCTAGTACCACAGCTGTGAACACCATACCACTGCAGCCCAGCAGCCAATATCCTACTATTTTAGTTGATTTGGGTTTAGGAGAATTCGAGCACAAGCGCACATTAAACCTGTTGGATTTTACTATATTAAATATCTGAAACAAAAAAGATGATCCTTTTTAGTTTTATGGACATCAGACAGTTTATACATGATTCATAAAATTAAGTTTGGTTTCTCATTTGTGTAAAGACAATTTATATTGATTAACAAAGCCTCCTTCCCATAATGGAAGGAGGCTTCGTTTGTTTCGAAGTATATAAATACCTCGAAAAACAAAATCCTTGCTTTTTAGTAGAACCCAATAAAATCAAATTTATAATGTATAATTGAAAGGAAGTCCATACCAATTGTTGATATAATGCTCTATATTTCCTAATGGGTTTCATATAACGTGGAATAATATATATTTGCATTAGAATGGTAGGTAGTTTGAACAATTGTATTTGAAAAAAGTGTGATAATTTTGTTGCATTATAATCGTAAAAATAAAAGTGATTACGTTAACTGATATTAATTTACCTTAAATGTATCCGTTTTTTTTATTGCCGACAATGTAGTGTATTTTTGAAAACCGAATCTCGTTGAACGCATAGTGATCGACTTGGACCCATTAATCCAGTTATGGACAATAGCACTATGTGCTGGCCGCAGCATGTTTGTGTACACACAGAGACGACTTATGCTCAGCATTTTTCTGAAATCGTCAAATCAGATGCCGTTAAATTAGAATTAAAATATCTATGTAACTATGCCTCATAATTTTGTTTCATTCGACTTGATTTTCAAGAATAAAGATTTACCTCTCGTTACGTATAAAATAAAAACATTAAGCAGTTATGGATTTTTTTGTTATTATATCCATTAAATAGGCATTAATAGGAAAAATGAAATATCACACATAAAAATCGAATAAACAATTTCCACAGAACAGTAAATCATATTGATTGAAAGTTATTGAATTTACAGTGTTGTCAATTTTCATTTCATCATGTTTCAATCACCACTTTGGCCCACCCTCATAATCTTTTTATTTCAATTATGGGGGCTTGGAACTTAAGCTCTTCACACTGGCTAGTGCTGGGTCAGCATGCGTTAACGCTCATTGTCACCAATTTGGTAACTTCCAGGGTTGACAAGTTAACATGTTCTTTAAAGCATGTTACAAGTAGTTCGATTTGTCTAAACTCTAAAACTATTATTTTTTTGTATATTTGAATTAACAAACAAAGATACACAAAAAAAAGTGTGTCAGCTCCGACTCACGAATGGAGTTTACTGCTTTAAGATGATATCGTACATATAAATTAGTATAATGGTAAATCAAATTAAACTAGAAAGCATCTATTATATTATTCAAAGCATAATACACAATTCATTTATTTATGTTAATAGTAAAACAATTAATTCGTCATTTAAGAAAATATTGAAAAAAAAATCTCCACCAAGTATAAGTGGAAGTTCATGGTAACGTTTCTTCAATAGTTTTGAACCCCCTTCTGTATACACTAACAATGATTCGTGGAGAAAATCTATTATATTTGTCACATTCTGATTGATTGAAATGTAAACAGTAACCATGACGATTTATTTATTTCAGTAACCATGACGATAGCGTAACGTCATTTAACTAACACTTAATTTTACTCCCGTAAAATTCCATACCCCGGGCCTAAATATGAAATCGATTCTTAATAGTAAACTCCAAAACTGTCAATAAAAAAAAATACATACAAACATCTGTATGCATATTATTAACATAGTGAACCACAAGTATTTATTAAATACATCTAAAAAAAAAATATATACAAATAATTTAATTATGCAGAGACTTCCAATCATCACTTATCGAAAGTACAGTTTCGAGTCTTAACAACACCTTTTTTATAAAAGACCCAATCGTCGAAGCAATGATATCGATAACGTTGAAATTATTGTTATGTGTCGACGTGTTGGTGTAAGTTTGCCAGCTACAATAGCGTTGATGCGTAGTCGTACTGTAACTGACGTACGGCTACTGATGTTAGTGACACGCAATCGGTAGGGTCGAAGTTGCTTTTGTAGAGTTCAGTAAGGAACACGATAATACAGTATTCCATGCAAAGCCAAACAATTATATTTGTTGTGACAAATCGTACAAAATCATAAATCCTGTAAATTACATTTCTGTAATAAACACCTGTATGAAACTCTATCAAAATAACATTTGTGGTTCATTACTTTTGGAAATCTTTTTGAAGCATTTTTATGATGTCTTTATATTTATCATAATATTGGAACAACATACTCAAGTTGAGATCAAATGAGGACTTTAAGGAACTGTAAATGAGTTCATGTTCTAGTGAAATTAACGTAAGATCTTATAACAAAACCGTACATACTGAATGCTTTATTTACAATATGTTCAATATCGAGATCGAAGTGTAGTTTTGATTGAAAACAACTCCTAAATCTCCATAGGTGTCACTTTATCTAGGTCGATGTTATACAAGTCGTATAAGTATTTATGAATATGTGTTCTTTTTGAAAATGTTGTAGGTTTTTGATTTGTTTATAGCTAGTTATAATTTGCTACGCGTACAGTATTAGAAAATCTGTTTAAGGCTTGCTGAAAGAGAATACAATCGTCACGGTTGTTAATAGTGTGATAAATTTCATCATCGTTTGCTTGCATAATGATATTAGAGTTATTGAAGCAAGTGTTAATATCGTTTATATAAAGTATGAATAGTAGTGGTCCTAAAATAAGGAGCTGAATTTCAAAAGGGTATCTTTTAATAGATTTTTATTTTTTTTTAAGAATCTGGTAGAAAATCTTACACTCTATTGATATTTTTCATCAAATTTTATGAATGAATTATATTAATTTTCTAAAATAAAAATTTAAAAATTTGAACTCTTCCGCGCGCTTCATAAGCGCCACTTACGGCTTTCTTCAATACTGTAAGTTTTCATGCAGTCTCGCCTTTCCTGTCTACAAACTGCTTAACCTATTTTCAAATACTTCAATTTGAGTTTATTATCTTGATGTTTACTTCTTGGAATATTTTGCTTTTATGAATATGACTTAATTTATTTATATTGTGATAATATCATTGAATCTGAGAAAAGTTGACTCAAAACAAAAAATGAATAAGATAAGGTAAATGTGTCGTCAATTAATAATAGTGTATGAAAAAACCACGGGCTAGATCGCAATCAACATCGACTAAGCATACTAAGTATTTATCTTTATTAAATGATATTTTTTAATGTAATTTATTTTGACAAATATCGATAATTAATTTTTTGTTTTACTAATAGATACACTGGCAAGAACCCGACAGGACATGATTTTGAATTGCCATGTCATCATCCTATGAAAAGTAAATTTAAATGTTTATAAACAGTTGATGAAATTCCATTTAATCGAACACTTCTGTATAATCAGAAAAATTAAAGTTGCTCAAGACATGTTTTTAATCAGGCTTATAGGTCCAAACAAGCTAACCCAGATCAACTATGCAGCTACTTCAAATAAATCAAAGCCTAGATTATTTAGTAACCATTTTTATTTACTTAAAAAAAATAAACGTCTAGTAAGCGTTTGCAAAAAATTCTTTCAAGTAGTTTTGTCTGTAAGTGCAAAAAGAATAACAACTATCAGTAAACCATTTTTTCAAGGAAAAGTTATCACTTTTATTCAAAAGGGTACACTTTTATCACTTTGGATCAAATGGGTATCTTTTCATAATTTTGGATAAAAAGGGGTGCTCCTAGTCGATACCAGGTGTCGCCCGTCCACCCTCCTACTCACCCCATCCATCCTCCGTACCCCGCTTGCTAGGTCTATTGCAGACCTAGCTCGGAATCGGAGCTGCTAGGGCCGCTAGGTCTAAACCCGCGCACCCCCTATTTCGAATTTAAAAACACAAATATTTAAAAGATATACAAGACGACACTCCGCGCTAGTGCACCCATTATATTAACGTATACCTGCCTGCCGAGCCCCGGGAACCCGGCTGGCCGGGCCGCGTCGCCTATTGTTCGCGCCGGCGAACAATAGACGGTCATTAAACACGTGCGTCGGCGGTCGCCAGCCGTCAGCCGAACGGTCAAGTGCGTCCATCCCTATACGATAAATAATTATTATTTCTTAATTCATTTCCCCCAAATAAAATAAATTAACCGTAAAATAACAACAAAACATTTACGAAATCACGGAATATGGATAACGCCACCTCCTGCCCTCCGGTGGCAGGAGGGATCTCGAAAGGCCCTCTCACCCGCGCCTTGATAAAGAAAGTATTAGCCAAATCCCTTGCCGAAATGGGATATGAATGCCCAGAAGGCGAACTCAACAAATTCGTTCGCACCGCGACCTGGTCTCGAACCTCGCTTCGAGCAACACCGCTTCCTCTCCTTCGAGCCAAAACTCGAGCAGATCGCAGTCTCCCTCTAAAGGGAAAAACAAAAGAAAAGCCCGCTCCTCGTCGTCCGAGGAAGAAGAGACATGCTCGGACAGCACCGTCGTCGGCTCGGACGGCGAGTCCGAGTCCGATTCCGCCAGCTCCGCGACCTCCGCCATCGAGAGGTCGGCTAGATCACGGTCCGGCTCATTCACCCTCGTAGAGAAAAACAAAAGAGCCATAAAAAAGGCACTTAAAGAAAAAGCTCTCCGATGACAACGAGATGGAGACTGACACCGTCCATGCTGAGTCAGCCTCTACCCAAACCCCGCTGCCCACACCTCCGTTGGCCCAAGGGCCGGTCACCACCTCGTCACAGGTGACGACCGACAAAGCCCCTCACCAAATAGGCAGTAAACCCACGGCCCCCCCCAGAGGTAAAATGCCCCCACCCGTATTCTTGCGCAAAGGCGCAAATTTCATCCAAATATCCGCGGACTGTACACGTCTGCGGATAAACTCTACAAAAGCCGTCCGCACCGCCGACGACAGCATTAAAATCACATGCCCCGACGTTGAGACTTTCCGCAGTGTCAACAAATATTTCGTGGACTCCAAAGTCCAATTTCACACATACGCCCTCGAAGAGGAGCGTAAAATCAAAATAGTCATCCGCGGCATTCCAGCTGATTTCCCGGTCGCGGAGATCAAAGCCGATCTCTGCGGAAGGCTTCCTGTGCTTTCAGTGCACAGGCTCTGCCGCCGCGACAGCACACCACTTTGGCTGGTTCTCGCGGTTCCTAGGACCCGAGGAGGCCAAAAATCTGTCCCGAACTTTAAATAAAGTGTGCGGCCTCTCGGGTATCCGAGTGGAAGCCTCACAAAAGGCGGCCCGGTCAATGTCACCGGTGCCAACTTTATGGCCACCGCGGCGGCCAACTGCAACGCCAACCCGCGTTGCGTTAAATGTCTGGTCCCTCACTGGATCAGAGACTGCTCACACACGATTCGAAGGAAAAATCCTCACCGTGGCGCTGAAATCATACGGCCAACACAGGGGGATGCCCAAGGCTCCCAAATTCTCAATCAAAACTAGGCCCAACACTAAAGGCCCTTCCACGCCCCGCCCCCTTCCCGGGATCTGG
The DNA here is from genome assembly GCA_005406025.1 of Eumeta japonica. Lineage (NCBI taxonomy): Eukaryota > Metazoa > Arthropoda > Insecta > Lepidoptera > Psychidae > Eumeta > Eumeta japonica. The sequence continues at coordinate 121,716 of BGZK01001406.1, forward strand.
AAAACTTCGGCACTGACGTCAAAAGACAACTCCGTTGTCAGCTTCCCGCCCCGCGCCCTCTTCCAACACGTGAGGGAGGAACCAACCCTCGAGGGTCGTCCAGGAGCGCCCAGGAAGTCTGCCCGATGCACTTCCCCGGCGTCACCCCCCGCGTCCATGACCGCAGGCCCCACATCGTTTGGAGACGATATCCAAACGGTGATGGCCGTTCTCCGTGCGGTTTTGAGCTCGGAGATCTCCGAGTTCGCGGGACAGCTCTAAGTGTGCCGCAATGTAGAGGAGAAGCTTCAAGTTTTAGTAAGGGTACCATCACCTGATGGTACGTTTAGCATCGATTTAAATGTCTACAACCGGGTGTAGCAGTGTTTCCCCCTTAGTCCAACTGGACGCCACAAACCGAAAAATTTAAAATTACTTTCGTTTAACGCGAACGGGTTACAAAAAAATATTCCCGAACTGACGAACTGTATGTCGGAGTACGGGATCGATATCGCGTTGATCCAAGAAACCTATTTGAAACCAAATAGGAGTCTGTGCCATCGCAGGCTACGTTCAACTACGAACTGACAGGACGTACGCTAGAAGAGGTGGTACAGCCTCCTACTATAGTCGCTCCCTCCATTGCTGTCCTTTAACAATCCCCCCTGTAATTAACATGAAAGCCACGGGTTGTAGACTCGCTATAACGGATCATCGTACTATCGTCGTAGTCTCGGTCTACCTCCCGTCTCCAAAGCCGTTGCTCCGGAGTGACCTCAGAGCCTTCCTTGTCCTAGGGGATGCCGTCATCCTCTTCGGCCATTTTAATTGTAAAAAATTCCAGATGGGGCTGTGCCATAATGGATCAAAATGGACAAAAACTGGATCGACTCCAAGACAGATTAGAGTTCGAAATTATCGCGCCCTTTACGGCGACTTACTTCCCGTACAACGATTCGAACAGGCCTTCAACCTTAGATATTGCATTGACTAAAGGAGTCGTCTTAAATTTAAATAGTATTGAGACTCTTCATTGTCTTTTGTTCGATCACCGGCCGGTATTGCTAAAAATGGGTCCTCCCGACGGCAGGAGGCCTATCTCCACTATTAAAATTACCGACTGGAAGAGAGTGTCGACCGCGTTTGAAAAAATCGACACTCCACCTCTCAATAGCATCCCGGATGACTTTAGAACGACTGAAGAGATTGACCACGCTATAGGTGCTCTTACCAGCCATGTCAGGACGGTGGTCGAGAAATGCAAGCGGAAGGTTCCGGCATCCTCGGATCGTCGGAAGTTTCCGCGACATTCTCGAATTGATAAGAGCAAAAAAGCAGCTTTGCCGCGCGAGCCTTATCACTCCACAGTATAGATCCAGAGCGTGAGCACTCCAACGCGAAATGAAAGCTCGCGTTCAGGAATTCGAAATGAGAGTTGGAGCGACCTCATGGAGGAAATTAGACTCGTCTCATCAAGCGTTTTGGCAAATCACCAAAGCGCTTAAAACAGAGGGGTATACTCCTATACCCCCGCTTAATACTTAATTACTCATATCAATAGTATCGAGGAAGAGGTTCTTCAAAAAACCTCCCTCGAACCCAAAGACAATCTGACACCTGTCTCACTCAGCGAAGTCCAAACGCTGGTGAAATCGATTAGTACCAGAAAGGCACCGGGCCTAGACGGTGTTAGTAATAAAGCAATAAAATGCTTTTCCCAACCACTTATAAGTTTACTGGCCGCGATTTTCTACGCGTGCAAAATTGCTATTTTCCCTCCGCCTGGAAGGAGGCGGAGGTAATCGGCATCCACAAGCCAGGGAAACCTCGCGACTTCCCTGCCAGTTACAGACCGATCAGCCTCCTGAGCGGTCTGGCCAAACTATTCGAGAGAGTTCTTAAAACTCGTCTCAGTAATCACCTTTTCGGAAAAGGCCTTATCATTGACGAACAGTTCGGTTTTCGCCCAGCTCATTCGTGTCCGCAACAAGTCCTCCGCTTAGTAGAATATGTCTCAGGGGTTTAAAACCAAACAGAAAACCGTAGCTGTATTCTTTGACGTAGCTAAGGCCTTCGACAGAGTATGGCACGCAGGTCTGGTGTATATATTATATTACCTCCAAGTGCCAAATCGTCTCATACTCATTATTCAAAATTTCCTCTCAAACAGACATTTCACATTTAGGCATGAGCGTACTCACTCAACTAGACGATTAATCAGAGCAGGAGTTCCGCAAGGCTCCGCCCTCTCTGCCCTCCTGTACTCCGCGTACACAAATGACATACCGCGTCCGACGTCCGGCGTCCAGCTTGCGCTCTTTGCCGATGATACCGCGCTCTTTTTTAGGAGTAGGACTAGGCGTTCCATCTTCCGCCTCCTCCCGAGAGCCATTGATGAGCTACGTCAATGGTTCCGGAAGTGGCGGATCGAGGTAAATCCTGATAAGTCGGCAGCTATACAGTTCAAATAGCAAGAAGGGAGATAAACTTGTTGTCGACTGGAACACTCCCAATCTAAAATGTTGAACGCGAGAATTCCATGGCAACGGTTAACTTAGGTGTCACGCTCGATAAAATCTCCACTTTCGAGAGCACATCGCGCGTGTTAGGAAGAATGCGCTTTTCTACACAGCAAGGCTCGGAGCCATGCTCGGTAGAAAAAGCAAATTATCTAGGCGCAATAAGCGCACACTATACAAAATGTGCATTAGGACGGTGATAAGGTACATGTGTCCAGTATTCGCTCACGCCGCTCCTAAAGCACTACATAGGCTACAAGTAATACAGAACAAATTCTGTAGAGCAGCAACGGACGCACATTGGTGCGTTCGTAATTCCATTCTCCATAGAGATTTGGAACTCCCCACCCTTTGTAAATATATGAACGACGCATCGAAGTGATTCTTCAACATCGCGGGATCGCATCCCAATGCGCTCCTTCGCGCGGCGGTCGACTATCAACCGCCGCCTCCCACCTACTTTATCCGTAGGCCACGGAACGTACTAATTGATCCACCTGACGCTCTTACAGCGGCAGTTGACAGCAATGACGTCAACGGCATGCGGACTTAGAGTAGGTCTTCCCGTAGGTCACCGACCTATATCCTTTACTCCCGCCTGCCGCCGCTGACCGCTCCGGCCGGGTGGAGAACAGGAACCGACCCGTGACGGTTTCCGGCGACATCATATGCCGAGACGATAACCTCCGGAGTTAATCGCGAGGGCATGTCACGCCGTCAGCGCCATGCATTGCCGTCCGGCGCACGGCGTATCATGCCCGAACCACCGGGGACTCGATTAGTCGTTGTTCATACCCACCGACATTCAGGATCATTTCCTCCACGTCGGAAGTCTAAAATTTTTCATTACTGCAAGGAATTATAAATTTTCCAAAAAACATTGAAACACAGCTTCATCACTACACGCACTACGCATATAAATAAAAATAAAATAATTATAGTTTAAAGTAAACAGTTTTTTATTTATATTGAAAAAAAATTAAAAGATACCTTTTTGAAATTTAGCTCCTCATTAATGTAACCTTAAGAAATACTGAAATTTATAGTTAACGTATCGGGTCCAAATTCGTTTATTACAACTTTTTGTATCTTCTATTAGTATTGTACGACTTAAACAAATGCCACAGGATATCCCTGATTCCATTAAAGGTAGGTTTTTAAACAATCAACTTGTCATTTAGGTACCTTCTCACAGGCTTTAAAAAATCTGTACATATTATATATTCTGTCAGTTTCGAGATTATTATCTAATACAATATGTAGGTTAAATAAATTAGTAAATTAGTGGCGGAGGATTTCTTTTTAATAAAACTGGGTCGTTCTGGAACAACTATTGAATAGGATTGAGGATAGGTGTCATTATACACTAAACGCTCAAACTGTTTATATAAAATAATTAGAACCTATATAGGTCGGTAATTTGCGACCAAATACTTTACGCGTTCTTTATGTATGGGAGTTATACTGGCTACCTTCCATTCATTAGAGAGAAAAACCTTTTCATAAACATTTATTGTACAAAATATCCAGAGGTGTACAAATAACATTAGCTTTCTTTTAAGGAATATTGGAGATATGCGATTTCCTCCGGATCCTTTAGCTTGTACTTAAGCGACTAAAGATTATTTAGTTCGTTAAGTACAGCATCCTCATTTATGTATTAAAAGCTCATCCAGGAATCTTACCTTGACAAAAACGGAATTAGAAAATGTTAAAGAGTACTTACGTCAACAAGAAATCATTAAGAAATATCATGAAGGAAAAACTAACCACCGTGGTATAACTGAATACCACTTAATAGCCCTATCTCACAAATATTATTGGCTAAAAATGAAAGAAGATATCGCGAAATACATTAATAGCTATAATATCTGTGGTCAAGCCAATTATGACTGCAACCCTAATAAGCAAAACTTTTTATAAGGGATTTATAAATTCTTTTATAAACCTTCTTTACAGAAGGTTTATAAAAGAATTTATAAATCCTGGTGGTCCTAATAAGGATAATGGGAAATTGTTATCAAATTCTTGCATTGTCATTAGTCCTTGTTATGTATGCAAAGTTTCAAATTAATCAGACTTCTAAAAATTGGTCAAAATTATGCTCAAAGTTTCCGTTACATAGTTGCATACAACTCAAGCTTATAAAAGCGTGTTAAAAGGTTCAGTTGCAAAATCTCGCCTTAAAAGAGTCCCTAACAGTGTACAATTGTTGCCGTTTTGTCCTGATTCTATATATCAGCCTCCACCTGGCACGGACCCAGGAGTTGACTCTTGATAGCTTGGAAGATGTACCAGGCTTTCTTCCTTTTTGACTTAGACCAATAAAATCAATAAATCATAGTCACTCATTCTTAAAATCACCAATCTTAACGATATTCATAATAAAGTCGAATCAGTCAAATCGCCACTAAGGGAATTTAGACCCCCAACTCAATAATACAACTAAGTTGTTTTACGAACCTTACATCGGCTATCTAAAGAATAAATTTGAAGAAATTTCGGAACAGTTGCAAACCTTCGAGCCCAATCGGGTCAAAAGAGGACTTGTAGATTGCTTAGGTTTCATCACAAAAGGTATTTCTGGCAATCTAGATCAAACTGACACGATAAAATATAATAATACCATTAAAATTCTTCAGGTAAGGAGAATAAATTAGAATCTGAGTTCATCAATCATGTAAGCTTATCAAAAGAATGGATGTCGTGATAGTCAAAATTACTGAGTGATATGACTGAAAATCAAATTAAAATATACTCATAACTAAATAATGAATAGTGATAGTAGTAGAGAAAGAGATCTAATAAAATATGCCTATCTGGCACAGTATCTCTTAATATTTAGCGATAACGCTAAAAGTCTTTCAGACGAAATGCATAAACTGAAATATGCAATTGCATTTATTCACGCAAAAAGCACATTTCACTCGACGTACAATAAACTCTTTTAGAGATATGATAAATAGATTAAAAGCCTTACACCCAAAAAATTTTATCCCTGATATAAGTCTCTGCGATTATTATGACTAGGATCGTATTACGCAGGTGAACAGATAGTTATAGTGGTTAGGTTTCCGATTGCCTCGCCTAAAACCTATAATCTTTATTAACTATCCATTGTTCCTAACAAAAATAACGAAGCATTAATACTAAACCTACCCTACATAGCAATTGGTGAACGAGATTCTTTGTACATAGAGACATGTCTAAAGTTCGATTCATGGTTCTTCTCCGAGGGTTAAATTGTAACATCAAACCGAGTACTGTGATTGTGTTCAATACCTAGTCACAGAGCAGAGACTTACTAACGACTGCCATTTTACTTCAATCACTTTAACTAAAGAAGCTGTGGAACAACTCGATGAGAAACATTATACATTAAGCTTTCGAAACAAACGAAAACTAAGATGTCCTGCTGACAAGAATAATTCAACTTCAAGAAAGCTACTTAACAGCCGTACCACTTAACTGTTTCATAAAAAGTCCAGAATTCACTATTGCTAATTCGAATAACCATATCAAAGGACACGTCGTAAAAATAATGGACTTACCTATCCTGGAAGAAACATCATCTCAAAAGCAGAAAGCTGAATGCTGGACTCCAATAACCTCAAGAACCTACATGAAATAAATACTCAAATATCCATGCAGTCACCTGTGAAGCTTAATCATAGTAATGAAGGCCTTTACTTCACAACAATACCGATGTACATAATCATACTTAGTGCAAGCGTATTGGGAATCGTACTAATATATCGACGAAAAAAGTTATGGTGTATTTAGAGTACTAAATCAATACAAGTCACTGAAGATAACGGTACTCCAACTCCAAAACAGACAACAAAATAAGTTTAGGATTCGATCTCTTAACAACATTTTTGAAAAATCTCGAATAATTACTAAGCTAAGGGAGGAATATATTATGGATCATCACATACCTGTTACAGACTGTTGCGCATCAAAAGTGCTGACTAGTTTCGCGATGTTTACTAGTCGATTTTAAGTTGAAGTCTCTATGCCGCGTCTCCACCAGGAATGTCTGTACCAAACGAAGTGGAGGGGATAACCTCTCATCTCCGCATGTCGCCGCGGAGCGCCCACTCTTGGTACACGCATCAACCAATGTAGTCGCTTCAGTAGTTATAAGCTAAACTTTCTAATGTTTTAATAAACTAATTTGTAAGGAAATTGCATTTTTTGGATCCTCTGGCCGCGGCCTTTATAATTCCTCTTCTACTTGTTTTCTTTCATCTCATCTCAATCTTTGAATCAATGATAGGGTCATTTCGTAACAATATAAATAAAAGTTGAAATCTGAAGAAGTTTGAGTAAAAAAATCATAGTAAACACAATAACTTTTGATTTAAAATGTGATACAGTACATTAACTCTTGTCTAGCTATCGATTGTAACTTAGATATCACGTAGTAAGTACTTTTGATTTGATAAAATTGGATTTATGTCAAAAAAAGATCTAAGCACATTTTCGTTTTGTTTCTTATTGAAGTTCATTTCAAACCTACTTATTTTTGTAATGAATTAACGTCGTTTTTATTTATCTTATTCTTTGAACTTATCATGTTTCATTGAAATTAGTTCCGGCTAGATGGCTGAAGTAAACCTATTATTATATATTAAATACTCATTTTTTTATTAAAAAAAACCGTAATGTGGCGGCTTAAGATTAATAATTTCAGATGACCATATCAAAATGAAAATTAAAGAAACTCTAGGTTCATTAGTCCAATTTATTATTTTTTAATGATTTTAATTGCCTATGTAGATGTATAACTCACTTTAAAAATAATAATCGATATTTGACCACAATTATTTGTACAAAATAATATAAATGAAAAAAAAATGCAAATAATCTCTGATGCTAAATAAAACTACTCCGAAAACTTAACATAATCAATTAATTATTATCACAAAAACTAATAAGATTATTCAAAAGCATAAATTCGGGTCTAGACCTTTCCGATAATACCAGGTTTATCCATAAAAACTCATATTATCGTACAGATATGCTGGAAACAAAATATTGTTTAATTATAAATATTATATTGTAACAGTTTAGTACTAATTAGTGTTATTTTAATATATTCAATCAATTATATCAAGAGGACTTTCAAGAAAAAAAGCATATTTCTTTCTAAAAAGCTGGCAACACACTAGTGTTACGTGGTTTTTGAAACCAGCAGCACACTGCAATGCTCCTGGGATTGCGGTAATCACATACTCTCTCATGACTCACATGCTTCTTAAAAATCCTAGAGATAATTATTGTTAAATTATGAATTAACATACATAATGGTTAGATATACTTTAGAGATATCACAATAAAGAAGCATAATATGTAAAGATAAATTATCGTATCAGTATAGTCACGAACGTTAACATTGCAATGAGTTACAAACTTATTATTCAGACGTTCTAAATAACTTTAAAGAAATTTGACTCAGGATTCAATAAAATCGAATTAACGCTTACAGAAAAGTTTTTAACTTATAAGTTATACTATAAAGTTTTTAACTATAATCTTTAATCTCTTAAGTACACCCTAAAGAATCTTCTTAAAAAAAAGCTAATTAATAAATCTTCTAAAAAAAAAAGAATTCTTTAAAAAAAAGCTAATGTTATTTATACAATAAATGTTTAAGAAAAGGTTTTTCGAGGTGAGTGGAAGACGCATCAGCCACTACGACTATCTCGCTGGTGCGTGTGTATAGAATTTTTACATCAGTCATATTGTTTCTTCATAACTTTTACCTTGTGCGTAAAATTCGGTCATTCACACGTTGTACCACAATACGGCCCTATTAACAGTGATGTTAAATTTAAAAAAAACATCAAGACATTATCCCAGATGCCGAAGAACAAGTACATTAAATGGTAAATTTTGAGCTGAACTATTGTATGTTTAGTTAGTAATTTAGTTACTGTACGAATTACAATTCTCATGCAATATAGAAAGATCTTTCAGGACGATGAAAGTGGTGAAATCCATAATCAGAAACTGAATGAAATTATATTTCCTCTTACAATCCTCACTGTTCGACCTGTAAAATACAGTAAAGACCAGTGTCATTTTTTTTTTTTTACATTTAATAACATTATGCGTAAAAATAAAAACATTTTTATTGTAATGATGTCCTGCAATGATAACGATTTTCTAGCATTTGGTGGAAAAGAAAAAGAATCTTGGCAACCCTGATTACGTAATGTAAGTTGTTATGTTGTTTACAAAACTTCAGTTTATTTTATATATGCGCTCTTATCTATTTATAGTTGATAAGATATTTTAGCCGGTTGCCTGTTACAGATTATTTTTGGTTAAGTTCTCACAGTTGGGTTTGCTTATAGTTATCTTCTTGGTAATAACTAGAAAGCATGAATTTTGCAGGAAAAGTAGTTGTTATTACAGGTGCTAGTTCTGGAATCGGTGCGGCTACAGCCGTTTTCTTTTCCAGATTGGGTGCAAAACTTTGCCTTACCGGAAGAAATGTAGAAAATTTGCAGAAGGTCGCCAAAGATTGCGAAAAATCGGCATCAACACATTTAATATCTGCCGATTTAAATAAAGAAACCGATATAGAGAAAATAATCAAGAGTACAGTGGATCATTACGGGCAACTCGACGTCCTCGTCAACAACGCAGGTATCATAGAACTGGGGACTATCGAGAGTACTTCTCTGCAGCAGTACGACCGTTTGATGAACACGAACGTGCGTTCGATCTACTACCTGACAATGCTTGCCGTGCCCCACCTCCTCAAGACCAAAGGTAATGTCGTTAACGTGTCCAGTGTGAACGGCATACGGTCGTTTCCGGGTGTGTTGGCGTACAACATGTCAAAAACAGCCGTCGACCAGTTCACGCGTTGTGTAGCTTTGGAACTCGCCGCGAAAGGAGTCCGCGTGAATTCCGTCAATCCAGGGGTAATTTTAACGGAATTACAGAAGAGAGGGGGCCTCACCGATCAACAATACGCAGCATTCCTCGAACGGAGCAAGGAAACTCATGCTTTAGGTCGTCCAGGAAAGCCTGAAGAGGTAGCCTCAACGATTGCATTCCTCGCCAGTGACTTGGCAAGCAACATTACCGGGGTCAGCCTCCCCGTCGATGGCGGCAGACACGCGATGTGCCCACGATGAACTTACTATGAATTGAAAGTGCTAAATTGCTTTACTTGCTTTTGAATAAGGGTAACTTTTTTGAGATTAATATTTGAAATGTTTTATATTATTGTATCCATATACACATGTTTTTGGGACTAATAAAATAGATATTATTTTTAATATTGTTTTCATTGATGAAATTAAATTGACTAGTTTATTAACCTAAATCAGACTGAAAGTTTGTTTTTGTCTAGTTTTTATTTAATATTTTATAAATAATAAAATTGAAAGAATAAAATTGGCAAATATATAGAAGAAATATTGAGGCGGGTGAATACACGGCGCTTATGATTTATATATTAAGTACAAATAAAAATAATAAAATATGTCCCTTAAAAAAATGTCCAGCTATGGTTGTTGTTGAATAGTTTTATCTTATAATGAGAAAGCTTACTGGCCAGTTTGATGTTCCTGGAATGTTTGTACTGCACACTGTTACTTGCTTTTACATAATTATAGAATCTTTGTTGGATTTTTTATTCATGATGACATAAAAATAGTCTATATAAGTAATGTGTTATTCTAATTGTTTCTCTTCATCCATTTATGTAATTTGTTTTTGTTTTACCTAAGCAACACTGTAACTATTAGTTTTTGTAGCAAATTCTATACATTGAACTAATTTATAAGAATTAGTTTGAAACGAAAATAGGAGCTGCAATAATTTTGTAATATATGTGTGAGCAGTGCTGCAAGATTTGGCAGTTCTACTGATACCACATTACAGACTCGTGTATTATTTTTTAATAACAGTTGACAAAAATGAAAAATTGAACTGTTATAATTGTATAAGATTCTCACTACCAAATGTGAGACATGGATCTGGAACTATTTCAGTACGCAACAAAGAATTAGAGTTTGTTAATTCTACAGTGTTCCTAGGAATTACTTTAGATAACAGGCTTCAATAGGGTCCTCATATAAGTAAGTTGGCGAAAAGGCTTAGCTCTGCCGCCTATGCTATCAAAAAAATGAGAAATTTATCGGACGTCGAGACTGCCAGATTGGTTTATTTTGGCTGTTTCCATAGTCTGATGTCATATGGCATCTTGCTCTGGGGAAACGCCGCGGATATTCAGAAAATTTTCATGCTGCAGAAGCGGGCCGTTCGCGCAATTTACAAGCTTGGACCTCGTACATCCCTTAGAAATAAGTTTAAGTAAATTGGAATTTTAACCCTGGCATCTCAATTCATTTATGAAAATTTATTATGTGTAAAAAAAAAAATTTAGAAATGTTTAAAAGAAATAGTAGTCGACATAATCTCAATACCAGAAATAAAAATAAACTGAATTCACATGTTACTCGACTAAGTAAAGTCTCAAATTCATTTAGAGGGCTCTGTGTGCGCCTATTCAATAAGGTTCCTGTAGATATATAAGATTTACCCCTACATAAATTTAAGAGTGTTATTAAACAATCAATCAGTAAAAAAGGGTATTATGCAATTTCTGAATATTTAGAAGACAAAAATCAATGGGCATAAGCGGCTCGACTTCTTAACGGGCTGTTTCATTCTTAATGGTTCCGTATTTGTTTTGGCTATGTATGTGTAAATTAGAAAAGAGCTACCCTTAAGTTTCTTGCTCGTTCTTCTTGAGGGAAAACTGCCTTCCGAACGAGCGGTAAAGTGTAAATTCGCAAAAAATTATGACGTATTTCAAGTGTTATTTTGTATCCTATGAAATGAAGATATTTTGAATTTGAATTTGAATTTGTAAGTTGGAATTGAACCAGTGTCTTGTGATATTTTTTGCTGAGTAAATAGTTATGAACATTGATGTAAAAAATTGCATGGCAGTAGCCTACATGTGTTTGAGTAGACAGAGAATGATGCATGTAAATTTTCCAGTTTTAAGGACAATTGTTATTATATAAAATTTTGGACAGCTTTGCTTTCTCAACTTGAGTTTGTAAAATAGGAAAATATTGATTTGAGAGTTTAATTGTTGCACAGTAATAGTGTTGACACTATTTTTTGACTTTCTAGGCAATAATTTGGGGAGTGTCACTTTTTGATAGCTTAAAGCATGTATTTTATTCATAGTAGAATATATATGAACTTGCATTTCCTAATTTCTTTGGTAGTTTGAGCAGTGGTGGGTCAGGAGTTAAGAGTATTGTCTTCTAACCGGAGGGTATTATCTTCAAATTTGATCAAATTGATTAACGAAGCTCAATGAATTTTTAACATAAGTAGACCTAAATTATTGGCTCCATTCCTCAGACAGTGTTAAACTGTCCATCCTAGATGTTTTTACCACATTAGCAGCAACAATCATTGCAGATTATAACCCGCACTGGCTAGCTTGGAAAGGGTCCAGGCCCTTAATATCAAATAAGATTGTACCAAGGGTGCAGCTCAACAGAGGGTTAACTGAAAGGTGACAGAACAACAAGCAATAGATTTCTTATACAAACACTAATGTATTCAATTTATCATTGTTAATTTAACATTAATTAATTAATGACATTATAAACTTAATAAATTTAATTTAAAGAAATTGAAACTACAGCTAATACCACTACATAAATTTCTATTTAAAGTTTGCCATCCACACAGGTGTTCACCTTTCTAATTTTGGCAATCAAAAAAAAAAAAATGGCATTGCAAGTTAATATTTATACATAGGTTTGTAGAATTGAGGTATTTATTCATAAATTAAGTTAGTCAATGTATTTAATTTAAATTAATTATTTAAATTTATTTATCACAATACACCCACTGTATGTACACATTATTATTTAGTCAAATAGTATCCTATCCTAAAAGCTATGTTAGATAAGAGTAGTAAAAACAGTCTTGGTTTTCATGTCAATGAGGAAAGGAAACCAGAGGAAGGATTAACATTGCTGACAATTTTTGAATACACAAATATGGCATTGACATAAATCACAGGGTTATAATTAGTCTATATAAACTACAAGTCAAGGCTGTAGCAAGTCTATCGCTGGGACCGCTGAGAAGAACTTCTTGACTTCATTGACGCAGGCCATAATAATCTGTTCAAAAGCAACTGGAGCAATATCCTTGATCACCGACTCCCAGTTTGTATTCATCACCATGTGCACGGTATTAGCTGTAAGAATAATAGCTCTTTAAAAATATTAACGAAACTAGTAATTTTAAGATTTATATATTCATCTCTATGAAATAGTTATAGAATATAACCAAATATATGATCTTAGATATCACTAATTTATTACTTTTGATAGCTGTACTGAAAAACCATAGATACCTTTAATAAGCAGATTAACAATTTCATTAATTTACTTATTAAATTGATGCTTGTATATATATATGATGTATATATGTTAAGGTTCCTTTTAGTAAATAACATAAGATTTTGAAAATAAAAAAATAACCTGTTCGATTTCTGAAATGGAAATATTTTTTTTAGCACTTAACATTATTTTTCAGTAAAAATATCGCCTGAAACAGAAGGGAAAACAAGTTAGGAATACAAGTGCCTAGCACACCACCATTTCAGTTGAGATGTGAATGAAGTCATTCTAAACCATTGATGATCATGACTAAACAAATTGACTGGCGTCTGATCCTGCTGAGTCCCAAAGAAAGTTCTAGAAAGTGAATAAATACATCATCCTAAATTATAAACATCCTAAATTATGAACATCTCACGTTTAACATAAACAAACAAATATCCAGCAACTTCTAGAATATGATGACCGATTAAAATTCACAGATAATGTGAACACCACAGCCACATATTTCAACTTAAACAAGGGCAGTCCAATTCTATTGTTTATTTGACAGGAGTGTTTATTTTATGACTATTATTTTGTTATGATTGTATTTCACAGTAAGAATAATAGTTTCTAACAATAATGGATAGAAAAAAGTATTTCAAACCACATTTTGACAAATGGAATATGAACAAATCCAAATGAAGTATTCACATTCTAAAGGTGGCAATCGATAACTACTACAGATTTTCGTATTTAATAGGGTTTGATGTCTAAATCATAGAGGCAGGGAAGCAGCCACCGCCGCATTCACTACAACTAGGTGCAGTGTAAGGGACGTATTACACCGTGCTAGGACCCTCGTAACGGTTTCCTTGCTTTATCGTTCATTCGGGAAATTTTCATGTGTGATAACATATGTGATTTTTTCTTGGAGACACACATATTTTTTTATTTTTCATTAGCAGCACCCTCCCCTTACCTCAGGGCCGACCATCGCACGAGGCCCGGTCGGTCTCTGTACAGGTCAATGCGATAGTTTTAATAAAACACTGCGGTGGCACTCTATGAATGTGGGCTTTTCCACTCCTATGTTGTGTACTGAATTTAAAGTTTAACAAGTCTAATTTTGACAGAATATCGCGATACCTATTTGTAGAAGCTGATATTTGGAAATTAAGGAGCAGTTTGTCAAATTCCAATTAACGGTTAATCGCTAGTTACAATAACTACATTTTGTACTCTATTGTTATCCAACTGGAGATTAGTCGATAATGGGAACTTGTGAATGTTCCTTGTATTCTAGAAAATACATTTTCATAGAAACAAAACAGCATATATACCTATTGTTCAATTTGTTTGCTTACATAAATTGATGCCTACGACAAGTCGAAAGTAGTGAATAGAGTTGTGCTTAGGGCGTTAACGAAAATGATGATTGAATTAAAATATGTGAAGAAATACTGACATTAAAAATTGTACGAGCTATGAAAATGAAATACTACATGCAACGTATAAGCGTAAAATAAGGATGAAGACGATTAACGGTCTAAGTGCAATAGTACCTAAGCTACTTAATATTGTATATAGTGTATTACCTTGGCACTAGTTAAGAATTGAAAAGTCTGTAATAATGAAAATGTCTACTACTAATCTAATAGGAAAGAATGAATACAAGATTAATGAAAAGATCAAGTTTTGTAGGATCATGAAGAAGAAGACAAAACACTACATAAAGCAAAGTATTAGTAATATTATCTATACATTCAAGTCAAAAAATAAAGAAGAGTGGGAAGTGTTATAATGCCGAGAGATAAAATGGGACATGGATGTCATTTAGCAATGAAGAATGATACGCCATGCTAGGATACAGGCAACAGTGCCAACCGTTTAAGGCAGAAGAAGGGCTTCTGCAGGTACGGCTTCAAAGAACTTCTGAACTTGGCCAAGACAGAATCTGATGATGTGTTCGATCGCCGGTGGTGCGATATCCTGCATTATGATCGACCAATTCTCGTTCGCGAATCTGTGCGTCACGTCCGCTGAAACAGCAAGTGATAGCTCTAGCTTTTGGCTAATCGGCTAAAACCTCCGCTTTTGGAGGTTTTTTCGACCAATGTTGAATTAAGTTTCAGTCAAGTGTCTATAATTATATGAAGTATTTTTTTTTAATCAGTTGTATGTCAATATAAATGTTACGACGGCCAAATGATCGAGAATGTTCTTCGAACCGGAAGTTATCGGGTTCAAATCGTGACCACGATAGGTAAATGACCAATGGGGCTTATCTCAAATTAGATTTGACCACCCGATTTGTCTAGAGAAAGTGTTAAATTGCCCTTCTCGATTTTTTTCACCGTATGTGGGGAATATTAAAAACGTCGGTGGAATACTTTTTTTAATTGTTTTTGTTTTTTGTCTGTCTGTCTGTTTGTGCATTTATTCGCGACCTCCCCAAACTTAGTGAACAGAATTTCTTGAAATTTGGCATGTTAATAGTTTATACCTTGGATTAACATACATTCCTTTTAGGTGCTGTTCTTCTTATATTAAACGTATATTTTAAGCAGGACCGGAATCTAGAGAGCATATTCGAAATCAGAATCGGGGCCAGATAAATCGAAAGCAGGAACCAGATCAGGATAGTGGTTGACACTGAGATCGATCGATTTAAAAGATGTAGGGATTCATTTAAAGCTCACGCAGGTGGAGCTACGGTTTATAAATAATGTAATTTTTTTTTTGGTTTTGTCTAATGTTGCTTTCTGCGAAAAAAAAACAATTTAATAGGCTATAACTTTTAAAACAATTCTAATGTATAGTACATTGAAATGTAATGCAAATTTAACTCGTACTATGGACATACTGCAACTGTACGACACCGATATCTCACTCGTGTGTGTGTGCGGGCACAACTCGGGATATACGCCTGGAGAAAACTACGAAGTGAATTAATTTTTAGTATTTTATTGTTTCGAATATTTTAAACTTCAAGTCAATATTATGTTCGTTAATATTGACTTATTTCAAGTCAATATTAACGAACAGGCAACCGAAACTGCTCCGTTAGAAGCATGCGTTATAAATACTACTGTACTCACAGAGCTCCTTGTTGTTTCCTCCGAACAGGTTGTTGAATTTGAACTGCGCTCGCTCCATCTTGTAGGTGTCCTTGTAGCTGGGGACGCGCCAGTGCCCGTTCTCGGTCTCGTAGTCGTACTTGATGATTATGTTCAAGTTGGCTGCGATCACACGACACGTTCTCAAGTAAAGACATTAATGATTTTTTTTGTATCTACTGAAAGAGTTAGTTAGTATTAATGGCTCGATTTTGAAAATAATATTTACTTATTAATAAAAAAATATATGAATATGGGCATTACACTACGAAAAGCTCGACTGTATTATCGAAAATTAAAGTTGTATTTCTAAAAGATCGATTCTACAGATTCCCATGTTATGTTTTAAACGATCAATATTATGAATTGCGACGTCAGTACACTGTCCCACACCCGCTCCTCTGTGGTAAAAGTTATCGGATATGGATTGAACAGAATACAATTTTTCATATTTCGACCTTATATAAAATCAGGCTGGCAAAAATGCAGCTTTAAGAGTAAAAAAAATACCACAGCCGTCGTTGCGTACCAATTCCAGCTTTTTAATTATTTCGGCATGAGTTATAATTAAATACAGTACGAACCGTCCTTTGATTTTGGATGTTTTCGTGGAGGCAGATGTGACTGCAACACTAACCGATGCGCATCAATCGTGAACTTACTAATTTTGATCTTGGCCTGGCCGTCGCCCCGGATGGGCAGGATGAGCACCTGGCCGTCCATCTTGTAGTGCGCCTTCAGCGTCACGTTGGCCACGAAGTCCAACGTCACTTTGCCCTTTTGTGGGTTCATCCTGAATGGCACACTATCGCGTTTAATTTGATTTTCTTAAGGTTAGGCAAGAAACTAAGTATTGATCAACCGAAAACTTGAGTATTAGGTGATACTACTTTTAATCTATGCGAATAATCCGCGCAGGTCGACTAATCAAACACATCTTTATTTAATTTTCATTATTAGCGGTGAAATAAATTTTAATAATGATATCTCAATACTTAACTGATTTTAATGTATTAAAGGACATGTGCCGAAAAACACTTTTGGAAAAGAATACAGATGGTTCAATTTTTACTAAACTAGAAGGTTTTTAAATGAAACGTTAAACTACTTAAAATAAAGCAGGCACCTAGTTTAATTAACAATAGGTAAGAGATGTGTGAATACAATGACGTTGTTTAGAATGATGTGAAATATTTAATTTTTTTGTTGTGCTAGATACACGTGATCGATTTTTTTGGTGTGCAAACAAACAGTGAATTTGTCTTATATTACATTGATTGTTGTATTAAATTATATAACACATTTTAATATTCTATCGGTTGCATTTCTTTAAGATGATTTTAAAGTTTTATAGCTGCCGCCGCCGTGTCCTGTTCGGTGATGAAGGGCTCTAAAAGAGGCAGATTTTAATCCAGATGTTATATAATACGTATTATACACGCGAGACAATCTAGATGGTATGTAGTGAACATTATATATTTTTAATGTCGACACTTACTTAACGGAGTTCAGCCTGAAGCCTTTGAGGCCGGTGACGACGGTGTCGGTGAAGGTGAGCCGCAGCGCCGGGTTGTTGACGGTGACGGTGCCCAGGCGCACCGGGTCCAGTGGCGCCACCCCGAACTCCTGCAGACCCTCGGCGAAGCGCGGGCCCGCCGCCTGGATGGCGCGTGCCACGCAAGCGTCTAATTGAGGGTCTGATGCCGAGCATGGTTTGAGGAATGGCGCTGCGAATTAACATAATATTATTTAATTTATTGCATATCATGTATGAGAAATTCAATTTCTAATTTTTGATCTCACAATATTAAAACGTGTTTTTCTTCATTATATTTTTTTGCATTATTTCCAAAAACTGGTATATTTGTAATCTGAAAAAATAATATAATTTGAGGAACGAATTTAGATCAGTTATTTGCTAGATAACGCCCATTGACACTATTAGTTGCATTCGCTGTCTTTGAGTGCAAGTAATTTATAGTAAACCTGTTGTACTATATAAATTCAATAAAATTTATGAAAAATATTTGATTAAATTTATTGTTTATTTCTCTACAATTATAGACGGCGCAAAAATGGAAAAATGACACTTGAAGACTGTAGAGAAAAGACATTTTTATAAGTCAGTGTATCGGTATTGTGTTGGTCACAGGTACAGTACAACGCACGAAACTCTGCCGTTGTGAAGTTAGTCACGAAAGCGTCGTAACGGCGTAAAATAAGTAAGCGGAGGAGAACAAGGAAGGATCGGAGAGTGTTAATCCTGTGCGTTATATCATTCGCAGGCAATTCAGGGCGGCAGAGTTTCATGTGTCGTACTGTAAGCATATTTAATTATTGTAGTTTTAAAACGAAGATAACAAACTACAACTCTTGCTGACTATAACTGCTTGTAGGGCATATTAATAATATAATTATCATTTTTAAGCAAAATCGATCAATACGTGAAGGAATGCTATAATTTTCAACTTTAGAATTTTTTTAATAGTTTTCGAATTTGGTTAAATTAAATATATGTTCTAGTAATTTCTACAATGATGTGATATCCAGAATTCGTTCTGCTTTGCTCTTTCATAATCTAAACCTTGAAACTATTTTTTAGCAGTACTTTACAGCGCATACAGCGCAAAGAGATTTTTTATTGTAGAAGGATTGGCTGTTATGTGGGCCAGGCGGAAGTAGGCGATTACTGCGCCCACGAACGTCCATGACATCGGCGAAGTTGTCGACGCGTGACATTCCTTGGATTCAGAGGTTCATTCGTGAAAGCGCTCCTCGGCTCTGCTACGATTCTCAATCATTCCTCCTCGCACGCCACAAAAGTCATTCTCTTAAGTCAAACGCATACTTTGCGCATTGATGCAATAAAATGATTTTTATCAAGACGGGGGCGAGCCGGGGGCGCGGCGCCTGGTGCTCATACCAGAAAAATTGCAATATTTGTAAAATTGGAACGTAACTGAGAATTATAAAAATTTCAATACCCATATTATCAGCCAAAGCCCGCCTCGGTTGCAGTCGGGTGAAACCATCTGTAGCCTTTATGCAGGCTTGCCTTCATGATGCTAGGAAATCGCATACATAAGATCGTGGAAATTTTTTTTTATTTCGTTTTGTGGCTAATCTCTTTAGCTATGTCATGAGGACCAAGATTCTGATCTTGCTCTGCTATTTTCACAATGGCATCGATTTTGTCCGTAACAGGTCGATCAGATCGAGGTTCATCTTTAATATCAAAATTGCCGGACTGAAAACGCTTGAACCAGTTTTGTGTTACTCTCACCGACACTGCATTAGGTCCATAAACGCCACTAACTTTTTTGTTGCTTATGTCGCATTTTTATATTTTTTATAATAAAATTTCAAATTGTATCGATTTATGTTAGATTCATTCATTTTGATGGACAAAAAATCAATAAAAAAATAACGGGATATAGTATTTAGTTTTTATTTTTTTTTAAATATGTCATATATTTAATGGTCTCAAAACTTGCCAAATGCAAATAGCACAACAAAAGAGATTTTGTTGCAACTTTTTGCTTATGAAATACGAAATTTTTTTTCCCCAATTTAACATATTTATGAGTTGCGTTTTTAACGGATAAAATTCTATACATATATAATGAAAATAGGTTGTCTTTGTTCGCCAATCACGTAAAAACTACTAAACGTATAGACATGGGACTGGGACCATTCGATGCGGGATGGTTTGTAGATGGTTCTAGGCTACTCATTTTTCGAATTCCGGAAATCCTTCGCCATTTTATTTATAAATAAAAATTACCCAGCGAAGCGGGCGGGACAGCTAGTGTTTCTATATGGTACGAATGACTGTTATTTATAGTATTAATACTGCTATCTTGTCTTTGGGTTTTAAGTATGTGCACTAAAAATATTTTTATATATGATTGGGTGTGTCTTGGAAACATTACCGAGTCAGAAAGAGATACATGAGAGTTAGTCGGTCACGCGGCGGGCGGCGGCGGGCGGCGGCGGGACGACATTGACCCGCCCGCCGCCCGGGTGCTAACGGCGATAGGCGTCCTTAACCCTTGGCAAGAGCGACCGATTCGTTATTCTATCGAAATATTTGTAGATAATACGATAAGAAACATGAAGACAAAAGTACATTATTATTTTCATACCAAAAAAAATCTATCTTTATACCATAAACATTAAAAAGGTGAATATCCGTCGTTAGCGTCATAGACGTCTTGTGTATTAAACAAGGGAAGCTACGCATTAAAAAAGTGAGAAAACGTTCACTTTTAAACACATACGCTTTTGTACATCGTAAATACATTATTTTTACGATTTAGTTTTATTGGGATTTGCAATTAAAAGCATTTTAAACCTGATATTGTTATTAAGTTATAACAGTGTTTGCATGAACACATTAAGAAATATATTTTATTTGTGCAAATATAGGGCATTATAAGAGGTAAACAACCTTAATATTAATATAATAATATAATATTATAATAATATAATATAATAATAATAATATTAATATATTAATATAATAATAATAATATTAATATAATAATATCTTAAGATATTATTTGAAAATTAAAATGTTAAAACGTTAAAATGTATTTTTTTATACTCTAGTTAAGAGTTTCCCAAACTTATTTTCACTGTGACGCACTTGGGACTTTGCTATTTTTTTACGACACCTCTCAACTCAGCCCTCAAAAATATTTACTAATGCTAGTACTAGCCTGGGGATGTTTGTCAGAATGCGCACGGCACTCACTAAAGTACCCTGTGGCTCACTCGACTCGGTCGCATCGACATGCGACGCCCCAGGGCGTCGCGACGCACAGTTTGGGAAGCCCTGCTCTAGTTACGTAAAATTATTTCTTTATATATATCTGATACAATTTTGGGATAAACAAAAGTTTTATATGTATTATTACAGAAAAAATAAAATTAGGTTCGAGATATTTGTAATCTCTGAAGAATGTAAGAAAATATGCTAATTATCATCCGTTCTCTAACTTCTTACTTTGTAGCCTGTGTCGGCCCTGTCGGCTCATTTTAAAGCGCAACGTCGCGGGGGTCGTCGACCTCGTAAATTTCACATTAGTTTAATTATTAACTTAATATTTACGCGAGCTGGATGTAGTTGAAATTGACGTCTTTAAGTTACAATATGTGAGTTTTGCAATCACTCTCAAAATAAAAATAACGAATTTAGGCTAAGTCGGAGGACAGTGCGTCCAACTAAGCTTCGTACGTGAGCGTGCAAGCTTAAATGCCAATTATATCTCTTATCTACTTTATTATCTTCCACTACTCTATTGTCCCTAGAAACAAATATTTTTTTTAAGATTTGCTAGAGCTTATTATCCGTGTACAATTGTAATTATGAGTCTATTATATAAAACAACTGTAGGTCAATCGTCTAATGTTATTTCGAAGCCCATGGGAGGTACGAACGTTTTGTCCCCTTGACCATAAAACTATTTCGTGCCTCGACCACGGAGATCCACAAACCTGTTCCGATCGATATCGTCGTGGTAGCTATTTTTCATACGTATCGTGAACGTGGTACGTTACCACCTCCCTAATGTAGCAAGTCATGAAGTGTATGAGGTAGGCGAATATGTGGGTGGTTTCTTTAAACGAAAATTTCCTATGAGTATTATGTGTCATTTCAAAATGCCCAATTATCGATCGTCATCGCGAGGGTTCATCTCGAAGTAGATCTCGAAAAATCGCAGCTCCGAGCGGTCGAGTTCTGGATCCGGACGCGGTTTCCGCAACAGCGGGCGTCGGCGGCCGGCGGCTTACGACACCTCTTACGTACCGACACGTGCTCCAGCGACACACATCCAGCGAGAACTGTGTCAGGCCGCGCGCGGTGGCGGGGCGGGCGGCGGGCGCTCTGTCGGATTGGGAAATGCGGAGGCGGGTAGGACTCGCGATCGCGGTGACCGTTTCGGAAAAAGTTGTCTATGCATTGCTTATATTCCACAAGGCGGTGGAACGGTAGAAGAACCGGCTCGAAGAGACGTAAGATAGGGAGCTGCGTCGCGTTCTCCCGGAGGTCTCGGCCGGCTCGGTTAGGCACGAGTCGAGCCGGATTATCGAACTTCGCGGCTTCTCACCGGGCATGGATGTTTTCGTAAGCATTTGTGTGATAAGCATTTAAATGAGACCGGTGTGGGTCTACGCGAACTGACGGACGAGGATACGTACTACGTCGTGTGGTCGCGCCCGCTATATGACGACGTCAGGAGCGAAATGTCGAGCAGAATCAAGGTGGGCTCTGTCCATTGTGCGGATCTCGTGAGCACAGGCGAACTTCGGAGGGTTTGTGGAGTAGGCGCGTGCTTGGTATAGATTGCGACGCAGACAGAAGGAAGAAAATGAAGAGTCGCTCAGGAACGAAGTCCGTGACGTGGGGTGTACGAGCCCTGTTAGGGGAGAGTTGTAAAATGGACATGGAACTGAAACGAAGAATAATCTGTGAGAAGCACGAACAGGTGCCGGATTAGATTGATCGGTGTGTTGCGGCGCTTCTACGGTTCGGCCGGACGAGGTGGTGCGGTTGTTCATATCCAAACTTGTAACCCAGTTTGTATGTTATAAAAGACTGTAGTTCATTGAATATGAAATGTTAATTCATCTTTCGACTAACTCAAAAGCATTTCGTACAAACAAAATTTCTTCATGTTAACAAGCGCATTAAATATGTGAGAATTCCCATAAAAAAACTGATAAAACCATCAATTATTTGAAGTAAAAACTAGAAAAATTTTATCAACAATTTGAATTTTGCTGTTATGACTCCACTTAATATGTATTAATATTTGTGGTTGGTAATTCAATTCAAGATTGAAAGTTAAAATAATACAATAAATCTACTTTATTGTCAACGCCAATAACCATTAATAGTTCATTTATTCAGTGTTCGCATCTTTTTTTTAATTGCATACGATTCATATTTTAGATAAGTATGGTACCTTTGGAAAATATAATCGATTTTATTGACGAAATAAAAAGCAACAACGTTAATATACTCACGTAACAGCCCGGCCGCCGACACGCCCAGGGCACAAGCCACTGCGATCAGGTACATCTCTAAACGCATTTTTATTTATTTAAACTATAATTGAAGTTATTCACTTACTATTGAAATTCTCTTTTATTATTACACGTGTAATCGCTATCGCAACGAGTTGCCGAATGTGTCGCTTGCGCACGCGCAGCTTTTATATATTACAACAGCGGCAGCCGCGCCCGGGCGCCGACGACGCGGTCCGATCCTCTCGGACTCGAGGGTTTTCGGTGTTTGTTTACTAACACAATACTATTTACATTTTTTTAGTAATCGTGATGTGTTTGAGAGTTTATTTACTGTCCCTTCGTCAAGTTTATGCTAAAAGAGTTACGGCAAGTTTTGTTGTTACAACAAATATTTTGCACTTGATTTATTACATTTATGAAATATGGATAGTAAACAAAATTTGGGCGTAGGTGTTTTTACAACCGTTTGTCCGTTAGGTGTGTTGTAATTAGAATTACTGTAACTATAATACGCATTATGAAATCAGCATGATGCACAATTAGTAACGAAAGAATTGCTTTGATTCTTTTATTACACAAATTATAGATGTAAATATAACACTGTAATATTGCGCCTCATTGTTTTACATCTTTTTCGTGTGTTTTAGAAATATAATACTCGTAAAAAGCAACTACGGCGGGTTTCTTGCAGGCACTGTCAACGACTCAAACGAAAAAATAAATATTCTTGGGGCATCCTGTAGCGAGTGCTCAAACGCTGTTAAGTATTCTCGTTTTTGTTTTTAAAAACGGTTCAGAGATGATTCTTGCAGTCGATAGCCGCGATGCGGTGCCCATCCTCGTGCCTAATTCATAAACGATCAAACACCACAAGGCGTTCGACGAGAGCTCTCGAAGACGCCTGCCTGCGGCCGGCGTCGATGAATAATCATGAATGTTTGCCGTCCGATCACAGAGCAAACTGACGTTTGTCAACGGCCCCCGTATGGTATTCGACATGCATGTGAACTCTGTGAAGTCTTTGACTGATCGAGTGCTTTTTTATGTTTTATAGACAACTCCACTAAAATTGTTAGCCCGTGATATATGATTGGTTTTCTGTCACTGCACGTTTTTCCTGCTGACGATTTCATAAAGTTCAAGTTAAAATTTCAGTTTAAATGGTGACAGTTTAGAATCCGACCGATACCTGAGATTATATTAGTGTTATTTAAATAATACTAACTTATGTAATGATTTGAGTAGTTCAAAAATTAAGTTTCTAGTTCACCGTAGATCTACTCTAAGCTATGCTATTCAACTCACTAAGATCTATGCCACTAAAGATCTTCAAAATTGGTTCCATGAATGTTTTTAAACCCGGACGGGGTTCTCAATTGAAGGTGAACTCACTACATAAGTAGACGCTTTAGGCGGAGGTTTACAAATAAATCGACATAAAATTATACATATATTGCAACTACCTTAATTAAAAAATAATGAAAAATCATTCAATAATATTTTTTTCAACTTAATAACAACCAAACAACATCGAAGGAATTGTTTAAAATAACGATAATAAATTACATACCTTTAATTTGTAATTAGAATAAACACGGAGCGAGGACGAGGCCAAAATTAAAAGAGGTATTTTCAATTGTAGACGTGGGTACACCCCATGGCAGCTGCCCCTCTGGTAATTGTATGTTCTACAATATATGACACCCTGTACACGCGATCTGACCTAAAAAAAATCTGACTTGTCCCCCCTAAGCCAAAAGCTGGGTACGCCCATGATTGTAGGTGAAGAGCACAAGCGAGTAGGAAGTTCGGCCTCGTCTGTGGGTCTGAGGGAGTAATAAACATAAAATGTGATGACCGAAAAAACGCATGTTACAGAAAATTCGATGCGGTGCCAGGTGAGCGGTGTTAATAAACACGACTATGGAAGGCTGGGATTAGTATATTTGGGACGTCTTAAAAGTTACTGAAATGCAACGTCGCAATGCGTATACGGGCACATAACACGACGGGTAGAAAATAATGTGACTAGGGGAGTGACCGAAGCGACAAAAGATAAAGCTTCCGTTGATAACCGGGATTCTAAATGCCAATAATGGCGTCCTGGTAACAGGCTTAACATCAGAAAACAGACGAAACAGGATCAGGAGGGCAGTTCCCAAAACAGGAAATTCATCAGGGGAAAAAGACTACATCAAAGTCAAAAAGCGTGACTTCGTATATACGACTTTACATTAATGGTTCCGTTTCCTTTTTCCTTAGAAGCCTAAGGAAAGCCTAAAAATATTTAATACTGTGTATATCTAAAGCAAAAAAATCCTACCCTATATTCGATACGAGTAGTAGATTCTGTTTGGACAACGATATCAATACACTAAAATATACGACTGTTAGAAAAAAAGTTAAATTCCAGAATAATGAGTGTCCAATTTTCTAAGGCACCGTTCTTAAATAACCATTATATCGAAGGTCACTTTTCAAAGGAAGGACAATGAGGAAATCGCAACAACCGCTACAACCTATAAAGGGTGACCTACAAAGACGCGTGACATTCCGACAAATTTCCGAGCCGTATTGTTAACGTTTTAAAAGAAATGTGTCCACTCCGCATTCGTGAGCATGAAGACGCCGTAGGACATTAAGAAAGTTCGTCCACCTCGGCGTACCTAGAATATCGACGGCACGCACTGCACAGCAGAAGACACATAAAATCTTTATTGAAAATAAGTACAGTTTTAATCTAAAACGTTTTCCTACTTGTTTCTATTTTTTATACACTTAGTTTTATGCTCTGAAACCTGACGCAAAATTTGTAGCCAACAAACAAACAAATAGACGCGAAAGTGAGTAAGTAATGCATTGCATGATCCATTTGGGCCATATGTATTTAAAATCCTTTTCAAGAAGTTAGTTTATAGGCGATTGAAAAATTTGTGTTGAAACAGACAAAAAAAAAAGGAAGTTACGATTGCATTCTAATACAGTTCTACGCTATTTTAAAGTTTCAAGTCTCTAGATCATCAGGAAGCAAGTTTAAAATCAACCACAAAATTACTACCGAACAGACCAATAGATTAGAAAACGAGTCATAAATATGGGATAAAAAGTATGTTTTAGCAGATTTAATACAAGGATCTAAATCTATTTAACCTTTAATATAGTGAACGATAACGGATCAAGTTTTAGGTACATCATTAATAATACTGTTACGATACATTTCTATCGAGGTATTGAGGAAAAATAAAAATGTATACTGAGCAATATTGTAGCACAGAGTGGACTACAGAATTATTTTCACACTCTTGTTTGATCGGATTTAATTTGTGGACACTCTAATAGCCAAAAGAAAACTAAGTTTGCCAGTGCTCGGTATGCGCTGCATAGCCAGTATACACTAAACCACTACCAAAATGGTTTAGTACATTCTCGTGAAAAAAGTCGAAAATCAATTACAGAAACAAAGTGGTGAACATCTCACATACGACGTAAACGAACAACATCTATCAGAAGCTGGAATATTCTGATCAATCGAAATGCACAAACAGTGTAAAATCGGGGTCCTATTCTTTTATGTATTAATAGGGAAGTTATTCTACGGTAAAGTTGTTATGTTGTCTTTCTGTGCAATACGTAAGTGTATTTTATATTTAACACGTATATTTTTCTTCCATTACTGATTTATAAATTTGTGTTTTATTTTTGACGCAGATAAGTTAAGATTAAGATATTTTGGTGTTAAATGTTATTACCACTGTACCATGCTGATTTTGTAAAGAGGTTACGCTTTCTTAACCTCTATCTAAGAAATTAACGTAATCTTGATTTTATATTACAAATGGGACCGTTTTTTAATGAAGGACTCTTTCAACGATTAATAGTATTTTTTTTGCAAAGGTTTGTTTTTTGTTAACGTACTATTGTCAATCCAAGAATATATATAATGCTGATAATTTGGTAAGCGTATCAGTTGAGAACGGCTGAACCGATATTCTTTTTGCTGTTTGAATGTTATTAAGAAAAAAAAAATTGGAAGCTCCTTCTGAAAATTTTGAAAATATGTGAAATACAGAAAGTGTTTTTTTCATATTAGATTTTTATATGTACTTAGATCTGATTTCAATAATAGATATGCATAATTCTTCATTACAGTCTTGGAAACGCTAACAAAAAAAAAATTGGGCAATTATATAGGTTTAAGGAAAATGGTTCGATATGACGAATCAAGAGCAAAATCGAATCAGAGTCGAAAGCGGGGCCGGGGTGGGGTCAGAGCAGAAGCATGGATGTAATCGAAGGCGAGGCTGAGACTACGATCGGAAACGACAGCCGAATGAGAATTTAAATTTGATGATGCTTTGACTGTGACAATTGAAACGACTTAGTTTATCGAAAAGATAAGTTCTAGAAGACGCTGAAAAACCTTTTCGTCGTAAAATTGGACGCATTTCAATACCTGTGCAGATAATGCCCCGCGCAGGCGAACAAACCTTCCATAGGAGTCTATATTTTCAGTACTGCGACATTAGACCTTAACTTCTCGTTGACAAAGAGATTTTGATCAGAAAAAAATACCTAACTGAGCTTTGCAAAAGAAAAGCGAAAAGGTTATCGAAATCCACTCGCTTGAATTGTACTGTCAAATGGTGGCTGTTTGTGTCTTCTAATATCATTCTATAACATTTTTAATAAAAACTTGTCTACAATTATTTTAGTTTATTTATTACTAAGGTTGTTCAACAATGGGTACAATTCTACATATAATGTAAAAAAGGCACAAAAGCAGGATTATTGTACCATTACTTAAAAAAAATACAAATAATAATTAGCTTTCGCCCATGGTCCTGCCCCCATGGACTCGAAAAGAATTCCTTCATCTGCTAGATCGACCGATCGCGCTGTTCACCACGACCCTGATCCCGGTCTCGCATTCGATTCTTTCTGAATGAAATGTGGACTGGGATCGAAGTGGATATTCTCGATTTCGCTCCCGGTCTCGATTTACACCTTGATTCAGGTCACATTATCCCAAAGGAACGTGTACTCTAATATCGAAATCATACGCATTGCCACTAAATTATTCAGTTACGAAACAACCTCGCTTCTCCTGATTCCGATCTCGGTCCTGATACGATTCCAATCCCAAGCCGGTAATGATCTTCCCATGAACATTGTTGGTCCCAATGACCGATCAGTATGAAAAAGAAAGGGGTTTATTCTACATTCGAGTGAGCGAAGCCGTGAGCAAAAACTTGTATTATACATATTTAGGGAAATAAGGCAATATTGATAACTTTAGATTTAACATTTAACGTGGAAATACGTAATTATTATCTTTTCTAAGAAACGGATTTTAGGACATCAGTTATTTTTTTATTATAATTTCGAATTAAAAAGGGCAATCTAAATCTGAAAATGAGACATTACGTTTAAATCAGAAAAATATTTTTGATTTGTCAGAAATCTGTGTGACAAAGAGTTTCTTACTAATGTTATAAGTACGAGTATGTTGAAATGTTTGTTCCGTTTTCAAGCATGTCATTTTATTTAAGATTTGGATTAAATTTTACAGGTAGATAATTGAGGCTCTGGATGAGCATATATCTAGGCTACTTTTTATTCCGAAAAAAGGCTTTATGCGCGAACAAAGCTTATTATCTGTATTATTATTTGTACCACTAATAAGCCAATCTTATTATTGGTATTTAATGTTTTTGTCAGAGAACTGAATATAGAACGGGTTTAATTTTTTTATTTCTCCCAAAAAATTTGTATATAACAAACAATTTAACAGAAGCGAAGGCGAAGCCTAAAGACTAGTCAAAATCTAACCTAATTCACAAAAAAATTAAATCATCACAATATTTGTATTTGCTTATTAGCTTTAGGGAGAACTTTTATGAAGTTTCAAATCGAAATGTCTATTGAATATTGAAACTTTGAACCCCCATTTTACTCTTTTAGATGTCGATTTTCGGTATTTCTTTCCTTATTTCGTGTCTACATCGTAAAAGGAATTCCTGCAAAAATTTCGGTGTTTTAGGGCTAACGATTTGGACTGGGAGTTAATGAGTCGGAAAAATAGTCACTCGGGATTTTCTCTTGATATATGCAGATGGAATAGATTATTGCACTTATTTTAAGCTATTCACTTTTCCTTATGTCGTTTTATTTTAAATACGTTTTCTACGTTTGCTTAAGTGCGTCCGCGTAACATTCTAAGGCGCGTGTCACGACTTACCCCGTAGGTCTGGGTTTCATCAATGGAGTCATTGTGCTTTTGTCTCTTTGTATTAGGGCAAAAATAACTGTACAGGCAGATTTGTATGCGTGTTAAGTTCATCGGCTCGAATCGGCGTTCACTCAACTCTTGTCAGAACGCGCATCCTGTATAAGGAGTACAGTTATTTATTAGCTTAGGTCTCTCAACGTATGACTACCGATAGAGCGTGCACGACGCTTAGTGAGAGACGGCGTGATGCGTTTTAGAACCGCCGCAAAAGTATTTAAGAATTTTGAATGATTATTTAATAATTATTTTTCTTTATATTATTAAAAACAATAATAGGTCGTAAAATAAATTTTAAGGGCAACAACAAAATGTTTTACCCAAAATTATTCTGTGTGATGCGGGTAAAATCATCAAAAATTTTTCATATAATTGCGGCGTATAGACGATCCTTTTAAAAGCTCGCGCGACATGAGCGTTTTAAATAATGTTTCATAAAATGCTCGTGATTAGTGTTTTAAATAAATCTAAATTAGAGTGCGATTCTGTGAGGTGTTAGAACAGTATATTTTATAGAGTAAATACGACTACAGATTAATTATAATTTCCACTTAGCACGGATCCCGTGGCACACGTTATGAAGTATCATTTGTGTGTCATAAATAATAGTATTAAGTGAAATTTGTTACACAAGTTTTATTTCAAAAAAAGAAAAAAAATTGATGTAACTTTTATATAAAACCACTTCGTAATTATATTACAATAACGTCTTCTGGGGAAAGAAGTGAATCTAGTTTTATTTTTTTATCAATAGAAGATTCCTCAAAAATGGGTAAAATTCAAGCCAGAATATAAAAAAACACAAAAGTAGGCTAATCGTCCACCACTTACGTAGGATACAGCATACATAGAATATTAATTTACGTGGCGTTCAAAATTACGATAAACCGCCCTAGAGTAATAAATATGTATATAAAAAAAGAATACTAAATGTTCCATCTCAAAAATTTCACTTTTTAAAAAGATTTAATTTTTCAGTGCAGATTTCAAACATTGCTACTAAGTTGACTTTGTCCTATTATTGCATGTAAGCGGTAAGCGGAACACATTCGAGACGCCGCACGATGAGGTCTGACATTGGTATTACATTCAGGAACATTTCCGAGTACTTTTTCTCTGCACATGAAGTGCTAAATCCAACCTTGCTCAATAAATAAGGACACCGATTACGAAGCTTTTCAAGAAAATCGACTCATGCATGCGGGTAGGTGGTATTTCAGTCAATTGTCAGCTGCGTCGTGGACTTGTGGAGAATTATAATGTAGTGCTCGTATAAGCCATAAAGCTCCACCGCTGAGCGTGAATTTCGTGTCGCTTGTTTTCATTTCGTTTGATATTGCGTGATCGTGTTATGGTCGAATGACTGTTTGCATGTCCAAATGTCTATAGTTCTGGTGAATCCCTTTTTTATTTTGTTTTTAAACCTTCAATAAATTAGGAAAACAGTTAAATGGTTAAACAGTTAACCGTCAAGTATACTTCTCCTAGTTCGGTTGTGATGACCACTAGCTAATGTTGTTATTGCAAATTTAGATCACTATTTGCAATGCGCATACAACTTGCGAATAGCGTAAATTGCAACTGTGTTGTATTTCAATAATCCGAAAATGCAATTTTATCAGCAGTATCTGTGTCGGCTTGTCGGTCGACGCCTTCGTTTGCCGAATTGATTGAAAATAATGTTTTTTTTCCCAAGTCCAAATGTTCAGGGACGCCCAAACAATTCATATAGTTATGTGTCGTGACGTTAATCACTCCATTTCGTTATTCCATAATAACGACATATGCACGAAATGATCATAAATTGCGGGTGGGTTTCTTGGTAATACCCGCGTGTTCGACGCGCCTCGTGACGTCTTGACAGATAATTGAAATTCTTCTCAGTGTCGTCTGCTACGTCAAAATAATGCAAATAGTTTCAGAGAAGAAGCCACGTCGACGCATTTATTGATGAAGTAAAATTTAAGAGAAATATTGGAAAACTTATCCTTATACATTAAAGTGTATATTTAGAAATAGTTTTGGAATGAAATTCCTTAACGCGGCTTTCGGGATGTGCTAGTTATCAAAATTCGTCATTTAAAAAAAAAGTGTTATGCTCCCTCCATTCAACTCTTAGGAACTCTATCTATCTTTTTCTCTAGCAGACTCTTATTAATTAACCAAGAGTAGTGGCGGCTGCGCACGGCACAGCGATAATTTCATTTTTTAACATTCTAGTAAAAATATTTATCTAACATCATATTACATTTGAAATGAACAGTAATGTCATTGAAGTAATTTGTTATCATTATTTTTTTTTATTTTTGTTCGGTTCTGGAAATGGAGTTTTCAATTTTAAGTCCTCAATAAACTACTACTAATTAAAAAAACTCGTTTTAAACATATAAAAGTGACATCTATTATCAATTTCAAAAATTACGTAATTGTGCAGTTTGAAGAACTTCACATGATTTTTTAATAAAAAAAACCATATTAAATAATTTATTTAGTGCTTTTTTTTAAATATAATTTATAATTCATTATTTTATATTCGCCCAAGAGCCAGCGACGGCCAGACCTTCGTTATTTTATAAAAGCTGAAAGTTTCTCTATGCATGTCCCCAACACAGGTAAGAACGACCAGCGACTATAGAGTTTGGGTTCTGGTTACTTGCGCAGGTAACAGATAGTAAAGGTGTATAAAATAGTACCTTAATTTCGTTAAAGTATAAAGCTCAGTTTTTTATATTTTCTTCGGGATAACTTAAGAAAACGTCATCCATTGCCAGACACTTATTACGGTTGCTACCCCTTGACACCCTGAACTTTAATAAATTATAATTGTACTTTCGTAATAGTATAAAAGCTAAATTTTATATATGTTACTTGGGGACCTATAAAAAAATGTTACCTCAACAGCCGGACAGTTTTAATGGTTTTTACACCTTGCCAGACACATTGAAAGTCCGCTATAGGCGCGAGCGCGTATAACAGCTGTTCAAGCGGGTGCGAGTGAGATAGGGCGCTTCGTCTAGTGCGATCTTTTATATTAAGTTATTCAATCTTATATATTAAGTTATATATATTAAGTTATATATATTAAGTTATATATTAAGTTATATATATATATTAGGTTATATATATATATATATATATATATCGTATATATTAAGTTATCCAATAATAAAATAATTTATTACGCTTATAGCCATCTTATAAAAGTAAAAATTTTATTTTAATATTATAAAGTACAGAAAAATTATTGGTACATGTAAAAAAATATTTAATTGTTTCTCTAATTTTCATCATTGTCGTCGATATTTTCATTTTCTTCATCACTGTTACTCCAGTCAATGGCTTCATCGTCGTCAATATCGCCTTCTCCATCAGTTTCTGAAAAAAATAAGCAAGTTTATTGAATTATAAATAATTAAAAATTATGTACAATAACTTGTCATAATAATTATATACCTGATTGAGTTTTGAGCGAATCACTGACATAACTTGTGATCCCCTTCAAACCATTTGAATTGGTATTTTGATCTTTCAATATCCAGCCATTATTGTCTGGTTGATATGTGGTT
Organism: Eumeta japonica; assembly: GCA_005406025.1. Taxonomy (NCBI): domain Eukaryota; kingdom Metazoa; phylum Arthropoda; class Insecta; order Lepidoptera; family Psychidae; genus Eumeta; species Eumeta japonica. The sequence continues at coordinate 154,605 of BGZK01001406.1, forward strand.
GGATTTTTCAGATGAGCATTACTCCAAATGGTGCATATATAATTTGCTCGCAGAAATTGCTGCAATAGTTCGCTTTTGCAAGGTGGTAGATTGCTAGCGTCAAAATTTCGCAACTTCTTTCGGTTAAAAGCTTCGTTTACATCGGAGACTGTATACGAGTCAATGAATATTTGAAGTCTAGCGGCATCAACATCAATTACATTATGGACATTGTATACATTGCATATAAATCTCTGAATAATATTAAAGATGTTTTGTTGTTGATCTAAATTTTCAATTAATTCGCTGTTACCAAAGTTCTTGAAAGCTTCCTGGTACTCTGGATATTTTTTATGTCTTGTATGGTTTTGATTTTCCTTTCTGAAGAATGCAGGATTAAAATCACAACCTATGATGTCCAGGTAAGCTCTGACAAATTAACTGTCCCAACTCTGCATGTATTTTGGTTAGGTCAACATATCTTAAATTATTGCCAGTACCCGTAAGCATCCAAACAACCGAATCATTTTAAGGTGATGCATGTTACCAAGCATTATAGCCGCAATATCAGTATCAACTTCTTATTACTATTGCTGGATATGATGTAAACATGGTATCTATCTTCCCTCGTGTGCTGGGCATGACAACTCTTCATCAACTCTTGAGATAACTTTGTTGGAATTATCAACAGTGAAAGAATAACATTTTCTGAAATTGATGTATATCGTTTTGTCGCCAATAAATGGCACTACTTCATCAGTAGCCCAAATGCGAAGTAAAGAAATTAACCAGAGCAATTTTAAATTTAAATTTCTTAACTCTTTCGCGAAAATCACTTGATCGAATTTGCTCAGAAGGTTAGTATTGTATACCGCGCGGATTCTAACCGTTGGGAATGCTCGTAATCTTTGATCGATGGAGTAAAGTATTGATCAAAGATCACGTCAATTCTCGATGCTTGAAATTGAGTAACCATTTGCAACAATTTTTTTGAAATATTTCCAAATGTTTTTGGAACATTTTTCATTGTATGCAATAGGAAGAAACCGTCAATTATTAGAACATCTATATGATGTGGTTGCTCATGCTGGACCTCTTTCTCTAGGCATTTCATCAGAGCAGATTTATCTGTCTTGCAAATAGTGCCATCCAAATGGCACATGGACAATAAGGTAATTGGGTAAACAAAATCTTTGAAATGTCAACATTAAAATCCATTGAGATACCCAGCATGCGTCCAAATAAATCTCTTTGGATTTTAATTTCTTGAATCTTACCACCTACTAAAACTTTCTTCTTCTTCTCATAATCTTTAGAAAAATTGTCAATTGATATTTTTTTTATAGCCTTTTCAAATCTGTTAATATCTAATAAACATTCAGAAACAAATGTTTTTCGACGATAATCTCCATTTTTTTCAATATTTAGAAGGAATGCTTCTACTGGTGGTGATGCGGATTTTCCAGATGAAATATTTATTAGTTGGTCTTTCGGCACTTCTGAACTGAAGGGATTAATAAATCGATCAAAGGTAACTAGCACCCGCTTGAACAGCTGTTATACGCGCTCGCGCCTATAGCGGACTTTCAATGTGTCTGGCAAGGTGTAAAAACCATTAAAACTGTCCGGCTGTTGAGGTAACATTTTTTTATAGGTCCCCAAGTAACATATAAAATTTAGCTTTTATACTATTACGAAAGTACAATTATAATTTATTAAAGTTCAGGGTGTCTGGCAAGGGTAGCAACCGTAATAAGTGTCTGGCAATGGATGACGTGTTTTCTTAAGTTATCCCGAAGAAAATATAAAAAACTGAGCTTTATACTTTAACGAAATTGGAATTTTATTTTATACACCTTTACTATCTGTTACCTGCGCAAGTAACCAAACTCTATAGTCGCTGGTCGTTCTTATCTGTGTTGGGGACATGCATAGAGAAACTTTCGGCTTTTATAAAATAACGAAGGTCTGGCCGTCGCTGGCTCTTGCTCTATATGTATAATATTCAATTATAAGTTAATGAATGCATTTTTTAAGACACATCTTTGTATTTCTCGTGTAATTACTCTCAAAAGTGTGTTTATTTATTTCATTGATCCTGTTTTTTGATATAACATAATATGAAGCCAAAGGCAATTCGTATCAACCGCTGTCCTACAACGCCTCTCGTTTTTTTTTTTTATTTATTTAATACTAAAAGAATTAAAGATTAAGAAATCGTAGCTTCTTCTTCAAAGATATATCTATCACTAAAGATCACTAGTTTTAGTTACATGTTTATTAATATATTGATCATATGATTTTTAATCGTGTTAAACTAGATGGAAATTCGGTCAGAGTATAAAAATAGGCAATTCGAGTTTAAGGACTTTATATCATTGGATTTGTTGGTGTTGCGTCTAGTTTATTAATTGCTCTGCTACCGAAAATCTTGTAAATGTAGACTGCTTGCACTCGTACCCGGATCTAAAAGCCCCCCACACGGGCCCGTGCGCGCGGGCAGCTGCGGACAGCCGCAGGCGCCGTCACCGACTCAACAGCGGACACGTCCAGAACAAACGGCTTTAGGTCCTTTCGGACACGTGATAAAATATTTAGCGTGACTTAAATCGAACACTTACTCGGTTAGGACCGAGCTGAGCGTCTTCGGATTCGATCGCGACGTTTTAAAGCAAGATGGCACTGCTAAATTGATTTACCACAAAAATCTGAAAATGTTTGATTTATGACGTCACATTGGAAAAGGGGAACAAAAAACATTGATAAAACAAATCAAGGGTTTCAGACGAGATATCTATGTCAAGGATGGCAAAAATCTTTGTATGCGTATGTGATTAACGTCGTAGCACGTCCCCAGCTCTAATATGAGAACGAACAATCACTCTAATACTTACTTTGGTTAACTATATTAGTTGTGTTCATACATGCAAATGAAAGAACAAAAGTCAATGATCAAATAACAAACGAAAAAAACATTGTGTGTATAAAAGAAAAAACCAAATTTGCAGCATCTTTTTATTGGTAGGTTTTAAAAGGGTTAATTCAAACGAAATATGGGAAACGAATAATATATTAGTAAATCCTGTACAAAAGATATCAACGCGCGCGCAGTTCGCACATCCAGTTCGTGGCCTTGTTTATTTCACGTCAATATGTACTTTAGGCGACGAACCAGCAAAGGTGACTTATTTGTTGATTTAATTAAATTTCTTGCTAAATGATAAACTACATTTTGTTTACGGACCTCACAAGCGTTAGATATAAGCGTAACGCATACCTGAAACATTTGTTATTAGTTGTAGAAAGTATTACAAAAGTATGTACATAGAGTATAAATTTATTCGTATTATTAAATAGTTATAGGAACATTTAACATTGCAAATTCGATTAAATTTTAAAGGGTTAAAATATAAATTTTAAAGTGAATTATGATTTTCTTGTTTTTAATATAAATAAATAATTTCTGTCATTTTTAGTTCGTAAGTCTAAAATTTGTTTTGTATAAAGTAACAAATCGATACCCTAGAAAACACTT